>CAUYPK010015778.1:0-16616 GCA_963574355.1 Loris lydekkerianus | reverse complement strand
GAGTATGTTCCATGGGCTGATGAGAAGAATGTGTATTCTGTTTTGTTGGGATGAAACGTTCTGTGGATGTCTGTTACATCCAGATGTTGAATGGTTGAGTTTAAATAAAAAATTTATTTGCTTAGCTTCTTTTTGGAGTATCTATCCAGCACTGTTAAAATCTCCAACTACTATGGAGTTGGAGGAAATCGAGTTGCTCATGTCTGTTAGAGTTTCTCTTATAAATTGAGGTACATTGTGATTGGGTGCATAAATATTAATAATTGAGATCTCATCATTACCTTTAACAAATATGCTTTTTTCTGCTTTCCATTTGCCTGGAATATAGATGACCATCCCTTCACCTTGAGTCTATATTTGTCTTTTAATGTAAGATGTTATTCTTGGATGCAGCAGATGTCTGGCTTGAGTTTTTGTATCCAGTCAGCCAACCTGTGCCTCTTTAGAGGACAATTTAAACCATTCACATTAATTGAGAATATTGATAAGCCTTTTGAGAGTCCAGTGGACATTTTTAATTCTTTTGTGACTGTGGAAGTTGGAATTTGATCAAAAATATTTTGGGTGGGTTTACTTTTGTGGTGCAGAATTACGCTGATCTTTATGGAGGATAGGTCTAAGAATATCCTGGAGAGCTGGTTTAGTTGTGGCAAATTTCTTCAACATGTGAATGTCGTTGAAGTACTTAATTTCTCCATCCTAGGTGAAGCTCTGTTTAGCTGGGTACAGCTTCCTGGGTTGAAAGTTATTTTGTTTTAGGAGATTAAAAGTCGATGACCATCCTCTTCTAGCTTGAAAGGATTCAGCAGAGAGATCTGCAGTTATTCTAATATTCTTTCCCTTGTAGGTAATGGTTTTCTTTCGTCTGGCAGCTTTCAGAATTTTCTCCTTCATATTAACTTTAGTGAAATTGATTATGATGTGTCTGGAGGATGTCTTATTCAGGTTGAGTCATACTGGAGTTCTGAAACTGTCTGCTATCTGAATTTCAGAGTCTCTTGGCATGTCTGGAATATTCCCCTTCATAATCTTATGGAGAAGAGACTCTGTGCCTTGTGAAGCCACTTCGACATTGTTGGGGATCCCTATAAGACGAATATTGGTTTTCTTTGAATTATCCCAGAACTCTCTGACAGAGTGGTCTGTTTTTGCTCTCCATTTCTCTTTGAGGGTTTGGGAGCATTTGAAAACTTTGTCTTCAGTGTCAGAAATTCTTCCTTCCGCTTGCTCCATTCTGTTACTGAGGGATTCTACTGTGTTTCTCAGATCTTTGAGGGATGCAACTTCTTGTCTTAATGTGTCAAAATCTTTGGTCATTTGGTCTTTGAATCCATTGAATTCTTGAGATAAGTTTTAGAATTTTAATTCGATCTTATTTGCTATCCATATCCTGAATTCAATTTCTGACATCTCAGCTATTTGTTTGTGCATGGGGTCTTGTGCGGTTTCTGCCCCATTGATCCTTGGGGGAGTTGATCTACTCTGATTATTCATATTGCTGGAGCTTTTCTGTTGATTTTACCTCGTGATTGTTTTTCACCATTGTCTCTGGCCATCCTCAGTGTTGGGGAGGTGTCTCTCCAAGATTAGACCCCAGCATGATCACTCTATTTTTGTTGGATCTTTGTAGGGAGTGACCCTGTGTAGTTCCTCTGGTGCTACTCCAGCTAGGGATTGCTTCGTGGAAGCATCTTCGGTGTGTGACACACCCAGATCCAGCAACAGGGCTAGAGGTGGTGGGCAGGGTTCTTAGAGTGTCTGGCGCCCAGTGACTTTGGCACAGAGAGCCCAAGGCTCCAGCAGTCTCTGGCCAGGAGAAAGGCTCTGTGCAGAGGCAAGGAGGGCTCCAGAGGGCACGCAGCTACCAGAGTCCCTGGCCAGATGAACAGGATAGTGTGGAGGCTTGGAGGACACAGCAGGGAGGACGCAGGGTTGTGTGGCTCCCATTGTTTCTGGTCAGGAAATGTGGAGGCCCAGTGTGTTTGGTCACTGGTCAGGGGTCACTGCACAGCTCTTATGGAAGTCTGGGCGGCGCCAAGCCCAGGAGTTTGAGGTTGCTATGAGCTGTGACTTCACAGCACCCTACCCAGGGCAACAGCCCAAGGCTCTAGTGTGCCAAAATCATCTCACTCTTCCCCTAAGGATTAAGGCTATAAGGCAGTTCAGTCCCTGCCTTTAGGCTGCTCAGTCACTAGGTTACTTGCTCTGGGACCCTGAGGGTGGAGCTTGCCAGGGCAGTTCTTTCACAATGGCTTCCTACGCCCAGCTCAGTTGCTCAGTCTGGGGCCCTAGACAATGCCCAAAGTTCTCCACACTCCTGCTCAGGCTCTCCCCAAGGCAGTTCACCTGAGTGCCAAGTCCAAGAACACCAAAACAGTTCTCAGGTAAGGCCTTTCTGGTTTGCAGTCTCACTGTTGCTTGTACTTATGGTTGCTGGCGTGATTAGGTAGAACAAACACACACAACCACTTGCCAGTTTTCCACTGTTTTTGTCCTCCTCTTGGGGTCCAGAAGTTCCTTGCTGGCTCCCTGTATCCTCAAAGGGATGATTATAGGCAGATCCCACCAGCCAGAGATGCCTGGAGTCTTGTCTCCCCAGACTCACCGTGCCCAGTTATAGGGAAGCTGTTACTTGGCCGCCATCTTTAATCTCTCTGGTGTAGAAGAATATTTTGACAACCTGGGGAAGGCAAAGGCTTCTTCGAACACAGAAAGCAAAAACTATAAAAAGAAAAAAAGCTAAATTAGAGTTCAACAAAATGTAAAATTCTTCATTAAAAAACATCTTTTAGCAAATGAACAAGCAGGCCACAAAAGAAGGAGAGGTCAGCAAAACATGTATCTGACAAACACTAATATCCAGGACATAAAAAGAGTTCCTGCAGCTCAACTGCAAAAAGACAAACCACTCAATTAAAAAGGGGCAGAAGATTGGAAAAAATGCTTCACACAAGAGGATATAGAAGCAGCCAAGGAGCTCATGAAAGGAGGCCTGACCATCATCAGTCATCGGAGAAATGCAAATTAAACCACAAGGAGATGGCATTGCACACCCACCAAAACAGCTAAAATTAAAGGCCCCCAAAACACCAAATGTTAGTAAGAATCCAGAAAAACCAAGACTCATACTCATCATCGGTGAGAGTCTCAAAGGGCACAACCGCTTTGGAAAAAGGTCTGGCAATGTCTTACAAAAAGAAACAACCACCCAGCCTATGACTCAATTATTTCACTCCAGAGGTGTTTACTCAAGAAAAATGAAAACATATATTCACAAAAAGACTCCAAGGAAAGTGTTGATAAAAGGTTAATTTGTCATAACCTCCCAAGGGAAAGCACAGGTGTCTATCAGTAGGAGAGTAGACCAACTGTGGTGTATTGATATTAATACAATGTAGTGTTACAAGTTGGCAAGCACGATTGGCCATCTGCTCTGCCTATGGTATTCTCCCCACACCACAGAGAAACACCTACAATTCAAGCAAGTTAATGTTCTAGATCACACTGCAGATAAGCAAAAGAAACTTAAAATGAAGGCCTTTGTCTAACTCAGTGCTCCCTGCTTCCCTGCGCAGTAGAAAGGGAATAAACTATGGATAGAAGCACCGACATAGCTGTGCTTCAAAACCAGTCCATGAGCAGAAGAAGCCTTCTACAGCAGAGGGCGTACGGCAGTGTCCAAGTCAATTTCTCTAGGGAAATATCAGAACAGTGATTGTCTGGAGGGAGTGTGAGAGGAATGACTAGGAAAGGGGATACGGGAATTTTCTGAGCAATGATAGGGTACTTGTGAAGGAGATGGACTACAAAGATGTATGCATTCGTGAAAACTTACCCAATAGTACACTTAAATTCATGCATGTCATTGTGTGTAAATTATCCCTACGTAAAAGGAAACAGATATTGAACTGTAATTCATAGTGAAGGAAAAGGCTATGCTGAAAAAAGTGTATTAATATCTGCAATTCACTTATAAATGCTTAAAAAATAAAATGGGTAAACATAGCACAGAGGATATTAGAAACTGGCAAGGGCAGGGACTGGTGAGGAGGAAGAGAATCATTAAAGGATAGAGAATTGCAGCTGATAAGGGGAGTAAGTGCTAGTGCTCCATAGCACTGGAGGATGACTCCCGTTAACAACATATATTCTATCTTTTGGAGTCAGTAGAATGAGAATATTGAATGTGCCCAACACAAAGAAATGATAAATATCTGCTAGTTACTGTGATCTGATCACTGACCGTCTATGTACCAAACATCACTATTTACCCAATGAACATGGACAATTATTATTTGTCAATTTAAAAATTTAAATTAATTTAAAAAATAAGATAGAATGACATATATGTAGCTATGTGATAAAGCAGTATAGCAAAATATAAATTTTAGAATCTATATGGCAGATTAAAAAAATGGCTGACCTTTCTAAAATTCTGTACAAATTTAAATTGCTGTGCACAACAAAATATTGGAAAAAATGGGTTGGGGAGAAAGCCTTTCTGAGGCTCTAAAACCCTTTTTCCCCTTCAGTGTTCACTAGGTCCTCTACAGTAAACAACCCATCTGTCACAACTTCAGATAATTTGTCATTTTATTTTATTTTTGCTATGGGCTTATTCATACTTGCTTTACTAGTGGGGACAGTTCAGATAGTTGAGATGATTTTGCATCTCATGATGCAGAACATGAAATACAGGGTCAGCTAATTAATATCAGGTTTAAATTTTAAAGTCACTCCATCCTTTAGTTACTAGTGTGTAGTAGTGGAACTACTATGTGGGACTGCAAACTAATACAACCTTTTTGGAAGGAAGTGTGGAGAAACCTCAAAGAACTCAACCTAGACTTCCTGTTTGATCCTGCAATCCCATTGCTGGGCATCTACCCAGAAGGGAAAAAAAAGCCTTCTAGGCTGTTTATCGCAGCCCAATTTACAATCACTAAAATGTGGAAACAGCCTAAATGCCCTTCAACCCAGGAATGGATTGGCAAGCTGTGGTATATGTGTACCATGGAATATTGTTCAACTATTTAAAAAAATGGAGATTTTTTTGCAGCATTTGCACTAACCTGGAAGGGGGTGGAACACATTCTTAGTGAAGCATCACAGGATGGAGAAGTATGAATCCTATGTATTCAACTTTGATATGAGGACAATTAATGACAATTAATAACATGGTGGGGCATGGGGGAAGGGGCGAGCAGACAGAGAAAGATGGAGGGGTAAGGGTAAGGAAAAGAAAAAAAAGAAGAAAGAAAATAGAGACTAATTCTCACATAAATTGGATTCGATTTTGACTAAAGTACATTACTTAAACATTAATTTTTACTTCAACTTGTTAATATGCTATTTAGGATACAGGATACTGCATCCTCACTTATAAGTGAATTATGTTTGTAATTTTCCCTATATAATAATACATTTTTTCTAATTTTAATATCAGGTATATCTAGATTAAGTAGAATGATTTCAAAGTTAGGCATGATCTATTTTTTGAAATTATCCTTTATCTTTATTTATAAATATTAGTTGTTTATTCCTTGATACTTTGGGGAAAAAAAATAAGTAGTTAATTGATGACTCCATACTGAACCTCAGAGTCAAAGCATTCTATAATAGACATACTCTATTTGACAATGTGAATGTTACTTTCTTCACATTACTATTATTATTATTGCTTAATACTTTGTTGCAGCAATTGTCTGATTTCTTTTCTGAATATATTTGTCTTTGTTCTTTGTGAGGTTTATATTTCTGGTCCCTATTTTAAACATTATTATTGTTGTTAAAGTTTAAGCCTTTTTACTTTTGTGAAGACAAAAAGTGGAAGCCTAATGAACACATGTATATGTGAAAATTAAAAAAAAAAATTAAAGTCACTCCATCCTTTAGTTACTAATATGTCATTTCAGCTAAATTACTTTGCTGGTCTTAGTTCCATAATTATTAATTTGGTAATAATGATGATGAGATGATTCAGTATATTGCAGAGGATAAAACACAGGGTCAGCTAAATAGACCAGATTTAAATATTAAAGTCACTCTACCCTTTACTTAATAGTACGTAATTTTAGGCAAATTACTTTGCTGGCCTTAGTTTTATAATTTTTAATTTGGTAATAATGATGATGAGATAATACTACTAATAAAATTTACCCCCATAGAATCAACGTGGCAAACTGAGATATTTTAAGACACCTGTTCTGTCTGTGCCTCTTTTAACACACTAAGTGCCACCACCAGTCTTTGCCATCTCACACAGTCACGTTTTCTACCTCGTGGCTTCTCCCTCCACCACTCCCACTGTCCTCAGCACACTCAGCTGGAAGCTCAGCTGACCGACAATCCTGAGGCCAGCAGTCAGTAACTCCAACTAGCCAGGGACAGCTGGAATTACTAAAACATCTCTCAGCAGGGTAAAACAAGAAACTCACTGAGAGGTGGAAGCTGGTCAGGTTCTGAGCTGGAAGATGATCTCCACTGGCCTCACTTATGACAAGTAAGTATAAAAGGTTTATAGAAGGAGGGGAGAAAGTACCAGTAAGTAGAGAGAAGCAGAGACCATGAGCTTTGCGGCTCCTGGGACATGAATACAATGGCCTTTGTTCCTGACTTTGGAAACCTAAGTGTGCTTAGTTCCAATCTGGGATGTACCTAAAATTCCCTGTAGAATTCTCTCAGGAACCTCCCCTTCCTTTGAATGAAGTGGATAAATCTCCACCAGCAAGGACAGACTAGTTGTGCTGTGGAAACAGACACATGAGACTCTCAAGGTTTTACAAACACAGACATTTCTCTTTCTCCTGCTGCGTGCCCAACTCAAGCTAGCTGGGGCTCTGTTTTATAGTATTTGAGTTAAAAAAAAACAAACAAAAAACCTCTTTTTTTTTTTTTTTTTTGTAAGCATATCATCATCAAATAATACCAGACTACCATGAGCTGGTTCCAGAAGTTGTTGTGCAGAGTCACACTTTCCATTCCTGCTCTCACTTCACTGGCAAAGGAACCACATGACCACAGCTGACTTCCAGGGGGCAGGGTGTGTGCCCTGGGGAGAGGCCCTGGATACTGGTGAATGCTGAAACAGTCCATCCCAAGAGCTTCGTGGGGTTTCCTACCCATAAAAAGAGAGAGCTAACAAAATGGCTGGTTCATAATAAACAATAAACCAGTGTGACATTTGCTCATTGCGAGGCTTTCTTCAAAGTGTTCTGACGTTTCTGCCCACTCATCCTTCAGACAGAGTGCCTACCTGAAGGTGTGCCAGGCCTGGTGCTAAAGGCCGGAAATAAAATGAGGAACAAGATAGACCCGGGTCCTGCACACACGTGCATGGAGAATCACGGGGAATAGACAGTCACAGAGCCGTGGCGACGCCTGGGATGCCAGTGGTAAGTCTAGTACGGGGTGCCTGAAAACACAGGAGGCAAAGCTAATTTAGACCTGGGACACCAGGAGATGTGACAATACCTGAAACCAGATGAATAAAGAGGAATTCGGGTGAAGGGCAAGAAAAACTTGGAGTTCTACAGGAGGAGGGGCCCTTGGAGTCACAGGCACAATGTAAGGGTCTAGGTCCCACCTCCTGGGTGTGGGGCACAACTACAGCAGGAACTGCACCTACCAAATGCACAAGTTGGAACCTAATCATTTAGGTTACAATGATTTCTAAAAAGTCAGATGCAGATGTGAAGGAGGCATGAAACATTTAATGAACCATAATAAAAAAAGAAAGAGAAAGAAAGAAAGAAAGAAAGAAAGAAAGAAAGAAAGAAAGAAAGAAAGAAAGAAAGACATGTGGACAAGCCTGCAGGGGCAAGGGATCTGCACCTGAAAGAAACTCAGGGCCTCCTGGTCCTTAAGTGTAGCCTTTGGACTGAATCCAAATTTCAGAGAACAAATCCTTTCATTAAAAGGGATGCAACAGGGAAAGGTGAAGCTTTTCTTGCCTTCTTTGGTGATTAAAAAAGAATGATCTTGAAATTAGAAGGCTGCAGGTTCCCAAGCCTGTATCTATTAACCAATCCTTAATCTCCTACTCATGTTTATCAGACATAACTATGTCTATCAGACAAAAGGAAGAGACTCTTGTTGCAATTAAACTGTGACTTTTCTGCACCTTTCAGCACAGCTATCCTGCACACGGCACGCAGGTGCACACCGTGCTGTAGCAGGCGCAGGAGCAATGCAGTGGAAATCACACAGCCAAGTGCTGGCCCCAAGTCTGAATTCCTCAAAATGGGATAGGGGCAAATCACTTAACTCCTCTGAAAAATGGAGAGAACACGTTAAGGTCTTTGAAAAATATAACTCTACTTAATATGGGTGGCATTACTGGGAGGTTTAGAATATCATTCATTAAACAAAGCAAAGAAAGGAAGAAAAATCTGTGAAATAATCTAGTTGTGAAACAAACTATGTTAGTGCAGCATAATTTGCTTGTATAGCGTGGGTAGATCTTATTAATAGCCTCTTTGGCAATTAAGCGACCCAAGTGGTACTCTTCAGGTTTTAATCAGATGAATTAATTGAAATTTTTCTTCATTTATGTGGGTGATAAAGTAGAACAAGAGCCTTTGGGAGACTCAATTGGCCTCACCCTGGAGCCAGTTCTGAATACGGAGGGAGCTTAGTCAATCTACACACATGGTCCTTTCCTAGTTTGTTGGACTTTCCAATTTGCATTTGAAATTCAAAATGTCAGTCCTAATACTCCTGCCGCGTCTCTGAGGGCATGACATGGCCTTTATAACTAAATGTTAAAACATAACTTAGTGCCTGATAGTTGCAATTCCATTTTCCAATCCTAGGAGCTGTCAAAGGCACTGTGTAATGTGCTGTCAAGCCGGGTTGGTCAGACTGTGTAGAATGTAGTCTCCTTTCTGAACGCTGTTCTTAGAGTAGGGAGTATCTCATAACCACACTTGTCTTAAAACTTACCAGCAATGTCTGGGATTCCTTTTATCTCTCTTCAGATCACCAGAGAAGCCCCTCTGGAGGGTCTAGAAGGGCAAAGCAGCCTGGAAGTGACCAACGCTCATAACACTCATTCTTTATTTTCCCTACTGAGCAGTTTCTCAGCTGCTTCAGCTGCATCATGAAAAACTGTCCTTCAGGGAGGTGGATTCAGCATTTGTCAAGGACGGCCGTCCAGAGTCTGCACTCGTCCTTTGGGTGGGAGCAGATGGACAGCTAAAGTATTCCAGGTTAACGGTACCTTACAGCAAAGAGCAACAGACATGGTTATCAAATGACTTTACATGAGAAATCTGTGTAAAGACTGGAACCCAAATTACTATTTTGTTCAATTAACTATCTCACTATAAAGATCATCAAAAATCCTCCTTCTGAGGGGCTGAATCAAAACTGATGAAAATATTTTTTGCCAACAGATTCATGAATGATAAATTCTGATGACACAAAAAAACACAGTAGAAACTGTGGCTCCACTTAAAGGAAATGACATAAAGTGGGGGTGAGGGAGTAAAAATGCATACCATTCTGACCCATCAGTGAAGCTCAAATAAACACGGAAATATTAAGAGAAATAAAGATAAAATAATGAAGAATTATTTTCCTTCTGATAATGGAGGAGCTTGTGGCAAACCAACAGTCCATTTGACAAAAACTAAAAAGCTAGATGGTTTTTAAAACTTGTTTAAAGGCACGTGACATTACCAAAGCTACCGGGCTTGCAGGGTTGGGATTCCAGACAGAAGACCACCGAGACAAGTGCTTCTCCCCTTCAAGGCTTTTGTCAGTGACAGAGAGAACCCAGGGGGAAATCAGTGGCTAAAAGGTCAGGAAGCCTAGCAGAACATTGGGCCATCTCATGGGATGGAGTAACAAAAATAAACTTCAGGGCCCACCATGTAGGTCCCTGGTAAACATCTCAGACCACTAGACAAGACCCAGAAGGGCTCTATTTAGGGGTGTGAACAACCAAAACTGACCTAGTGTCACAAAATTCTAAAATCTAAACTTGAAAGATCTGAGACCTAAACTCTATTGGGAACATTACCTATCCCCAAACAAAAGTAAATCTTCTCTTGAAAAGTGACAACCTGAGTAAGAGGCTCAAAATATCTATGTGCTTTTCTATAATAATGCCTGACATTTTGTCAAAACTTATAAGATGTGCCAAGAGGAAGAACAAAATGACTGGAAAAGACACAGGAAAATATCCAATACAGCAGATTCTTAAGTGATTCAGATGCTACAGTTAACCAGGTACAAGATAGAAAATAACAATTATTCATAGGATCAAGATAGCAGAAGATAAGGCTGTGAATTTCACCAGATAATTGGAAATCTACAGGAAGCCAAATGAAAGCTCTAGATCTGAAAAACAATTATAATTTAATAAATGGGTTTAAACTAGATCAGATGTAATTAAAGAAAGAAAGAGTAAACTTCAAATAAAAGAAGCACTAGGGGAAAAAGGAAAGATAGTATAATTAGGGACATAAGATTTACATGGGACAAAATGAAAAGCTACAGGAGGAAAGGAGGGAGAAAAGCAATATATTGGTCAAGATTTTTCCAAAATTGATTTTTTTTTTTTAAAATCAGACCACCAAAGCAAAGAGCACCTTGTATCAAAGGAAAGGGACATTGAGCTGTGTCATAGTAGAACTCCTAAGACCAAAGGCAAAAGAAAAAATCTCATGAACAGCCAAAGGAAAAATTAAATGTGTAACCTTTGAAGAAGCAACAATAAAATGGAAGGCAGAGACAATGAAAAGGAATATTGCAAAGAAGGTGGCTGAGGGAAGAATAACTGCCAACACGAATTCCATGTCCAGGAAAATTAACCCTCATGAATACAAAAAAAAAGAGAGAGAGAGAGAGAGAAGTGCTTTCAAACAAACCCAAAATCAAAACCAAGGGATGTTTTTCACTAGCAGGCTTACACTGAAAGAACTATTAAAGTGAGTAACTTAGACCAGAGAAAAATGCTCCCAGATGGCAACATGGAAATTCAGGTAAAATGAAGAGAAACTGGAAGAGTAAATGTGTGAATAAATAGACAAAAATACTGATTATATGAATTAAGTCTTTTGGGTTAGAATATAGGTGGGATGCAAAATGACAAAACTGCACAAAAGGCAGAAATAATTGTGTTCTTAAGTCTTGTATTGTCTAGAAAGTGGGGGAACACTTCAATTTATACGAGACCTGAATAAGCTATGAATCCATTTTATCATCTGTAGAATAACACAAAATGAAGAATAAACGATGTATAACTTGGCTGGGCTCACACCTGTATCCCAGCATTCTGGGAGGCTCAGGCAGGTGGATTGCTTGAGCTCAGGAGATGAAGACCAGCCTGAGCAAGAGCAAGACCCCATCTCTACTGAAGATAGAAAAATTAGCTGGGCATGGTGGTGCATGGCTGTAATCCCAGCTACTCCAGAGGCTGAGGCAGGAGGATCACTTGAGCCTGAGAGTTTGAAGTTGCTGTGAACTCTGAATCCATAACACTCTAGACCAGGGCAACAGAGTAAAGACTCTGCCTCCCCCAAAAGATGTATAACCTGCAAACTAATAGAACAGGAAAATTGAATAATAATAAAAATACTAACTAAAAAGATGTTAGAAATACAGGAAAAGGAATACAATAGGTGAGATTAAAAGAAAATAAATAGCAGGATAGTATAATTAAAGCCAAATATATAGTAATTACATTAAATTAAATAAATATTTCTATTAAAAAAACTAGATTTCTGGACTCGACTTTAGAATATATTCATTTATATGTCATTTACAAGAGACGTACCTTAATTTAAAAAAAATGAAACAGAAACATTATAATTAAAGCAGACCAATAGCATAAAAAAGTTGACTTGAAAAAAAGAAACATTACTATAGCTAATAAAATTAATGATGAGGGTGACAATTCACACAGAGGATGGATTATTTATGGAGACAGAATAGACTAAGCTTTGAATTCCTGTCAAACTATTCCAAGACTCCCAAAGTAGTAATTTATTAAACATTTGTTTCTATAATTGTGAGTTTATTATTTGCCTCCCTAGTCATATTGTAAATTCACTGAGAATAGAAATTCTATTCATTATTAAACACCCAAGATCTAGCATAGAAATAAGCACAGAGAAGGAGCTCAATAAATAATTTTTTTTTTTTTGAGACAGTCTCACTTTGTTACCCTAGAGTGCTGTAGCATCATAGCTCACAGCAACCTCCGACTCTTGGGCTCAAGTGATTCTCTTGCTTTGGCTTCCCTGGTAGCTGGGACTACAGGTGCCTGCCATAACACATAACACCTGACTACTTTTTTTTTTTTTTTTTTTTTTAGAGACAAGGTCTCGCTCTTTCTTGCTCAGGCTGGCTTTGAACTCCGGAGCTCAAGCAATCCATCTGCCTTACCTCCCAGAGTGCTGGATTATAGGCGTGAGCCACTGCGCCCAGCCAATAAATAATTTTTAATTGAATAAATGAGTGGATGGATGGATGGGCAGATGGTATATTTTCTTTACATAAAATTATGCTGTTTCTGGAAATCAATTACATAACTTGTAGTTTTTAACAACTCTAATAATACATTTTAATAGTGTGCAATGTCATGAGGAAATTCCAGGATCATATGAGTTATAATCATAATAATCATACTTACTGAATGAAAATGACATGTTAGATACTTCCTCAAACTTGAGCAAAGTTTCGCCTTCACCTTCCGTTGATCTCATTTGGTGCTAGTTCTTTGTATACACCTGTGTAGGACTTTTATGGGAAGAGGAGCTGTTATAAGCTGTTATATGTCTGTTATGCAGACATGGACATTCCTGCAGCCTCTAGCCAAAAGTCATGAATTTCCTACAATTTCCTGTAACAGTTTCTTTGGCTAACCTTACTGGTTCTGTGTTTTTTATTATTTTTTCCCTGACAGCTGCTTCCATCCTATTGCTTGTATTCCTTACCCTGAGGTATTTAGATAAGCGGGCAGGCAAACAGAAGTGGGAGAGAGAATTATGACTCCCTTTCAGTGGAACTCGCAGGCTCCTAATTCAGTCATTTCCTGTCGTTTTAGTGCAGACCATGTTATCTCTTCATAATCTTTCACATTACTATTCCTGTTCCCAAACCAAGTTGTTACCAAGAAAGCAAATCAAGAGCTGTGTTTTTTTTTTTTTTTTTTAAGGAAATCTATCTAAATAACACTGTGTTCTGTAGAACATTTAAAATCTTTAAGCATCTGCTCCATTTTAGTTTTGCACAGAAAACTACCTGCTTCATAGTCATAATACACTACCTTCCCGCAGACCTATAATTGAGTTACTTTGGTTTCCCTGGAAACCACCACAATTAATTAGAATACTTGAGCATGGTAAGTTTATAGATGCAGAAAATATTTCATGTATAAATAGTGCAATCTGTTTATGCTCAAAGGAATTTTTTTCCTCCAGTTGAGAAATGGGGTTATTTTTTTTTTCATTTTTGTATGGATTAATCTCATTTTCTATCCTGTAAACTCCGTAAATAATATTTAAGGATTAGTGTTGATTGAGCCCTTTTAGCAAAATACTCCAGCACTGTTATGCTTTGAGTGGCTTCTGGCCTGAATCCTGGGCCCCTGCAGGGCAAGGCATGACTGTGCCCTCAGTATATTTAGTGAGAAAGTTGATGAAAGTGTCCTCTGGGTCCCAAGAATCCTTGTTCTTTTGCTAAATTAGCTTGCAGTACCAACAATTGTGTGTAAGAACATTTGTGTAAAAACTCAGTTCTCTCTGTGATAACCTTTGCACAAAACCAAAAGGAACTCATCAATTTGTCTAAAAAAAATATCCTCCAGACAATTTTTTTGTGTGCTATACGCACCCTCAAATATACATTCACTTTTATGATACATGCATTGTATTAATCTTTTTTCTTTCAAATTTTTTTTACTTTTTTATTTTTTTATTTTTTCCTATTACGTCATATATATATAGATCATGAATACATCCATTCTTTGTACAAATCAGAGTGCCTACATCCAACCAATCAACATAGCTTTCACCTCATTCACTTAATCACTGTGTTAAGACATTTATGTTCTATACTTGATAGATTTGACTTGTCACTTATAATATGCACCATAGGTGTGGTCCCATCGTTCACTCTCCCTCCATGAAAACACTCACCTCCCCTCCCATCTCTCTTGCCTTCTTTCATTCATCCTGGGCTATATGGTTCATCTTTTATATGAAAGTGTGAGTGGTTGCAAAGTGGTTTCATAATAGTACTGAGCACATTGGATATTTTTTTTCCATTCCTGAGATACTTTACTAAGAAGAATATTTTCCAGATCCCTCCATGTAAATATAAAAGAGGTAAAGTTTCCATCTTTTTTAATGCTGCATAGTATTCCATGCTATACATTAACCACAATTTATTAATCCATTCATGGGTCAATGGGCATTTGGCTGGGAAGAATCAACAGTGTTAAAATGTCCATACTACCCAAAGCAATCTACATACTTAATGCAATCCCTATTAAAGCACTTCTGTAGTACTTTGAAGGTCTGGAAAAATTAGAACTTCGTTTTATATGGAAACAGAAAAAACCTCAAATAGCTAAGACATTACTCAGAAATAAAAACAAATCAGAAGGAATCATGCTACCAGACTTCAGACTTTACTATAAATCTATAGTGATCAAATCAGCATGGTACTGGCACAAAAATAGAGAGATAGATGTATAGAACAGAATTGAAAACCAAGAGATGAATCCTCCAGGCCATTAATGTTTATTTCCCATTAAGAAAGAAGAGATAGGAGGTATTATTTATTGAATATTTATGCAATATGTCTGTCATTTATTCCAGGGTTTCACATATGCTGTTCCATTTAATCTCCACATTTCAGTGAGAGTGGAATATGAGTCTTGTTTTAGAGATGTGCAGGCCGAGCCTGAGCACGTTGGGCAAATCATTCAGATTCACTAAGTTGGGAGTTGAAATTTAGGCTGTCGTGACTCTTCTTCCAAAGTGCCTGTGGAAGAAGGAATAAGAGAGATGCAGAATTTACATCACAATAGGACACCTCGGGTCTTTTGCTTTGCCCAGAATCCATCTCTGCACTCTTCTGAATCAGAGGAAATGGGGCATATGTGTAATAAGGAAAAAATTGCTTTTACTGAGACGTGCTTGGCCGCCACTTGTCTCTTTTAGCCAGCTATAATTAAATCTTAAGCCAATTCTAAAGAAATAATTTTCAGCGTGTGTGGTAAGTCTCCTGTACCCAGACTGGGGTTGGTGGGGTGGGAGTTGGAGGGCGACAAAGTAGAGTTCAAAAGGCACTGAACAGGTGCTAAGGGGCTGTCCCTGACAGCAGTTTATTCCAGGGACATGCATTTCCTCACTGCTAAAATGAGGAATGTCACACATTACTCAGAAGCCTGGAGTGGGCCGAGGATGAAGCAATTCCTCAGAGGTGACAGCATGCGCTCCCCTCCCTGCACTCTGTCCAGATGTTCTCTGGGGCAAGCCCTTTCCCTTCCCAGGTGTAGGCACAACACTAACTATGGAAATTCCCCTTCTTCCTTTCCCAGACAAGTTATTACAGCCCTGAGAAACAACGGGAATTTTTCGCTAATTCTCTCCATAATTTACATATTGGAACTTGTACCAAGATCCCAGGAACAGTTAGTCAGCTGTCATGTCCATGATCACTTACCAAGTTCACCATTCTCGTCCTATATTAATAATGATTTTTCTATTTATAATATAAGAGTATCTAGTTTTATTATTATTATTATTAAAACATAGCTGTGTATATTAATGCAATCATGGGGCACCATACACTGGTTTTATAAACAGTTTGATACATTTTCATCACACTGGTTAACATAACCTTCCTGGCATTTTCTTAGTTATTGCATTAAGACATTTATATTCTACATTTACTAAGTTTCACATGTACCCTTGTAAGATGCACCGCAGGTGTAATCCCACCAATCACCTTCCCTCCACCCATCCTCCCCCCTCCCTCCCCTCTGTCTCCCCTTTCCTAACCTATTCTTAGGTTATAACTTTCATGTGAAAGCCATAAATTAGTGTCATAGTAGGGCTGAGTACATTGGATACTTTTTCTTCCATTCTTGAGATACTTTACTAAGAAGAATATATTCCAGCTTCATCCATGTAAACATGAAAGAGGTAAAGTCTCCATCTTTCTTTAAGGCTGCATAATATTCCATGGTATACATGTACCACAAGTTATTAATCCATTTGTGGATCTATGGGCACTTGGGCTTTTTCCATGACTTAGCAATTGTGAATTGGGCTGCCATAAACATTCTGGTACATATGTCTTTGTTATAATGTGATTTTTGGTCTTCTGGGTATATGCCTAGTAGAGGAATTATAGGATTGAATGGGAGATCTATTTTTAAATCTCTAAGCATTCTCCAAACATCTTTCCAAAAGGAATGTATTAATTTGCATTCCCACCAGCAGTGTAGAAGTGTTCCCTTTTCTCCACATCCACGCCAACATCTGATTCAATGTTATTAAATTCCTGAGACCTCCTAGATCTTAAGGGGGATTCTGGATGCTCACTGGTTTTTACCAGAAATTCGGCAGAACTAGTCTCAGCTGTAAGTATACATT
>CAUYPK010015777.1:0-28825 GCA_963574355.1 Loris lydekkerianus | reverse complement strand
CTTAAAGAAAGATGGAGACTTTACCTCTTTCATGTTTACATGGATGGAGCTGGAACATATTCTTCTTAGCAAAGTATCTCAGGAATGGAAGAAAAAGTATCCAATGTACTCAGCCCTACTATGAAGCTAAACTATAGCTTTAACATGAAGGCTATACCACAAGACTATGGGGAAAGGGCCAAGGAAGGGGAAGGGAGGGGGGAGGTTTTGGTGGAGGGAGGGTAATGGGTGGGGCCACATCTATGATGCATCTTAGAATGGGTACAGGCGATTACACTAATGTACACAGCTATGATTTAACAATTTAAAAAATTTTTTAAAAATTAAAAAAAAAAAATAAAAGCCAACTTTTATTTTCTTCAGTGCTGCAAAGCTCCAGTTTTATCTCAAGATCTTCTTCTTCCCCAATAACTTGGGTGAATTTTTACAGGTATAAATTCAAATTTTGTTTTATTGTCCTTCTCTTAACTGTTATTTCTCATGAAAAGCAAGACAACTTGGTTAGGAAATGTTAAGAAAAGTCTGCCATGTAGAGTAGGTAATACTTCTAGAAAAAATGTCTTACTCTTAAAAACTGAAGGACATGGGAGAAATAGTCTTTAATCTGTCCCTATTTCATCTGACATATCCCAATAGTCTGTTGATACGTGATGCCTGGAGCTACTGCAGCCATCATGTGATCTGAGGTATTCTAGGCAACATATTGAATGAACATGGCAGAATAAGAAGATAAAAATAGTCTGGATCTTTACTGAGTCACTAAGTTAACCAGCTCTGGGCTTTCCTCCATTAGGACTTCTTTCTATAGAAGATAATACATCTCTTTATCATTTAAGCCATTTTTAGTCAAACTTTTTGTTACTGGTGGCCAAGAGCATCCTCTTGTGCATTAAGATGCCCTTTCTCTCTTCTACCCATCGTCTATGTGCATCTCTGTACCACTGCACTGCTCACATTATTCTGTGATTACACATCTGCCTCCCCTGGTCAGGTACCTCTTCAGGTTTATTCTTTGCATTCCTCCCACCTTGTATGTAGTAAGTGATACAAATTTTGATGAACTAAAGCGAGATCACCCTAAGGGTTTTCAGTGATAGAAAAATTAAATTTTAACCACTTCAGGCACTTTCCCTTGTCAAGGTCTAAACTTAAAGAACTGCTTCTTGATACTTTGCACTCCCTGACCTCACCTCCCACTAATATCAGTAGTTCTGGAACTTAATCTCATTCTGATATTAATCTCAATAAAATATCATTAAGAAGGTTGCAGAAAGGCCACATGACTCATTTCAAGACTGAAAATAATGAACAATAATCATGATAATGATTATAGTACTGCCTTGCCTTTGCATAATAATAATGGTAACAATTAGCTGTACCCGCCCTATCCTAAATACCTCTCCTAATGCATAACCCCCTTACAGAGATGAATAACTTGCTAAAGATCACATGACCAGTAAATAATAAAGCCAGGATTTGAATCCATATGTCTGGCCCCTCATGAGCCTGGGCTCCTCCCATTTCGCTCCCTGAAAAGCCCTTCCTGAGTACTCAGTATTTGTCCAAGTGCATTTATGCACATGGCATCATTCAGTGTTCTCAAAGGAGCCGTGGGTGCGATTGACCACATTGTTTTTATATTATTCCTACTGTCAATATAAACTAAATGTAAGTTACACTGGGATCATTATAGAGCTCTTCTTATCTCCCACCCAATCCCCCAGTTTATTGTTTTCAAAATTCATTTCAAAAAAGGATCCACTTTTTGGAAGGGAAAGAAACCTAATGTGATTGAAATGGGAAACTTTTTTTTTCTTTTTTTAGTAATAAAGGAAAAAAATTAAGTTGGCTCAGTTTTTCATAGTGGCATGTTGATGAAATGCCATAAATGAATTGTAGGATGAATGAATGAAATATTTCCAAGTGGAAAAATAAATCAAGAGGAAGAATCAATTCTCCCAAAGAAACAAGGTTGCAGGTAGCAATTCCCTAATTTCCAGCTTCTCTCACATTTTTCATTCTGAGAAGACCCCTCTGTCAAACCTTTGATCAAGGCATAGAGCTAAAGCAATAAGAGAAATCTTTCTTTAGAGCATCTCTTTCCTTCCACTCTGGGTTCAGGACACTGGAATGTCTTTGTTGTAGTGAACCAAGTGGTCAGCACTAACCAATGGCTGCTCAGTGGGCTCCTCAGAAGTGAGGACAGAGCAGGTGTCAACAATGCCTGTGGGTGAGGGAGTCAGTAGGTATATGCTTTCATCTCTCAACAATTTCTGCACAATGTTTCCCTTAAAAATAAAATGCTCCTTTCCTGGGTTATCTAAAGCATACAACTTATGCTTTCATAACTCATTCATAATAAGCCTCCAGTTTTTAACTATCTGATGGGTGAATGGCTTGTATCTCCAAAATAGTAGCACATAGGTAGCAGAGAGAAGGCTCTTTATACATTTTTTTAATTAAACAGAATAAGGCCAGGTTCCCATTCTTTCATTCTACCTCCATATCCAGGTAATCCAGCACCATGCCTCTCCCATCCTTAGTTATCAATTGCACAAATTTAGTTGATGCAGACTCAGTTGGGGGTGGGGGGGTGGGGGCAGTGTCTGGCAGTTAGACCCAGTAGAATATGGTTGTTGTTCCCATAAGATGTGATAATCCCTCCTACCCCCACAAAGGCACAGAAATCATGCCAGGCAGCCACCATGTGGTAAGCTCATGTGACACATCCCTGGGTGACCCCAAAGTAGGGTGAACTTTACAGAGGCCTGTGATTTTGCTTTAGGAAATATGAGCAAGGCTAGAGAAACACAAATGGAGTAATAATAATACTAAAAGCTATCTTTCTTAGGGGCCTGAGAATGTGTCAGACCCACGATATTGACATGGGACAGGTGTCAACAGTGATTACTGTGCTGCATCCCTTCTTACTCATGAGGATACTCAAGTCCATAGAGGTTAACATCTCAGAGCTCAAAACTGGAAGAGCAGGGAAAAGAACACAGGCCTGTGTGCCTCCAGGAACCATGCTTGGGGCATTGTGCCCTGCTGCTGCTCACAAATCTGTCCTCCTCAGTCAAGGACTCTCAATGGCCTCAACCTCCGGAAGTTTATCAGAGTATCGCCAGACATCCCACCGTAGCTGCCCTGCTGCAAGTGTCTATTTCCCACCCTGGATGCCCATCTCATGCTTTATGTACCTGTTACATGTGCCACCACTGTCCCCTAAAGATTAAAACTCCAGATTTTATTGTATTTTGGGGTTTTTTCTTTAGAGATAGGGTCTTGCTATGTTGCCCAAGCTGGCCTCAAACTCCTGGGCTCAAGGGGTCCTCCCACCTCAGCCACCAGCGTAGCTAGGAATACAGGCTCTGGATTTTAAATTTCCTAAGGACATTTATCAACTGACCATCAAGGGTCACCCTTCTGCCCAGTCCCTCCTTTTCTCCCTGTCATGCATGGCAGCCCCTGTCACATGGTCTTCTTATCCCCCAAATCCAGCTCCAGGTCCTCCCTCTGCTTCCCTGCCCTTGGATGGCCTCCCTCCTGTCCACCTCTCGGCTGGCTCAGCCCTCACGGGCCTCCCTTTCCTGATATCCTACAGCATTCACGTTCTGCCCCACTGAATGCAGCATTTGCTTACATTCTCGCATGTACTGTGCGTTAATAGCTTTCTGTTTTTATTATCCTTTTTCTGATTGGAGTGTAAGCTCCTTAGAAGCTAGAGTCAAGCCTTGCATTTTGTTGGCACTGCCTTCCCAATTCTGCCTTCTCCAAACCCCAGCCTATTGTGGACGGAGTGGAGAAGACACACGATTCAAAAGGGCTCATTCAAGAGCCTGACCCACGGGGTTTTGCCCACTTTGGGTGTAGAGCTAGAGTTGGTCAACTGGCTAGGCTTTCTTTTAGAAATCATTTTACCTACTTACCCCTCTCCCAGAACAGTTACGGAGGCGGCATGCCTCCCATCTCCGCCAGCTGCCCTTTGTGGGGAATCGCTCTCTCAAGTCCCCATGGAGACTGGCAGAGCCATCTCAAAGGGAGGCAGTCTGGATGCCTCCCCTGGACTCAGTGTACATTCTCACGGGGACACATTCTGTCTAAGCAGCAGTACAGTTGGCTTGCGAAGTCCCAGCCATCTCCTGCAGCAAGGCCCCCAGATGGCACGTTCTGTGCAACACCCGGTGATGGCGGGAAGCACCGGCTCGGAGGAGGGCAGCCGGGGGGCTGAGTGCCACAAATCGCTGGCCCTTCCATCCTGGCCCTTCTGTAAGATGTCTTGCTCTTAACGGGCATCCTGATGGCAACAGAAAGCCCCAGCCACATCCAGCCTGCATGCTGGAAGCACACTGAGCAGAAGAGGTGGCTGTCTTCTTTGTAATCAAGCCATCCTTCCTTCCTCTCTCAGGCTGAGTTGGAAAGCCCTTGAAAGGTAGCAGATTGCAGGCACTGAAGGCTGGTGTCTTCTGTTTATCCACAGAATGAGAACATTGGCCAATGCAAGAGCCCCTGTACTGTTCCTCCCATGTGCTGTTGGCTGCAGAGTCCCCGAAGCAGCCCGCCGGGGCTGTCTGAAGCTCCAGCTTCTCCCCTTGACAGCCTCCTACTCTCCCATGCTGTTTCAGAGGGAGCTGAAGGTGTGTTCTCTGTGGTGACGGTTCTCAAATTGTGGGACTGCGACCTGTCAGAGGAATATTAAAATCAATTTACCAGGCCACACTAGCAACTGTTTTCATAAAATAGAGTGAAATAGACCGTAGCAGCGTATCACACATAAGAATGGCACATGGGTTAGATTTACACACACCTGTAATCCCACCTACTTGGAAGACTGAGGCAAGAGGATCGCTTGAGCCCAAGAGTTTGAGGTTGCTGTGAGCTATGACACTACAGCACTCTATCCAAAGTGACAGAGTGAGACTTAGTCTCAAAAAAAAAGGAACTTTAATCTACTTTTCTTTTCTTTTCTTTTTTAAATTTCAGGTTAATTTGAGGGAACAAAGAATTAGGTTACAATGTTTCCATGTGCTAGGTACAGAAGTACAAAACAAGATAAATCACACATAATGTAGTTACTACCTAGGGCTAGCCATTGTTAAATTTGATGATGTGTATGCTTCCAGTCTTTGTTCTAAACATGGCTATACAAATGTACATAAACATTTTTAAATGAAAATAGAATTAAATTATTCAAAAAATTGCTATTAGCAAATATATTAGGAAAGGGGAGGCCAACAGATGTGTTACTACAACACTGGCTGCTGCCAATTATTATACCAACTCTCAGGCACGTGATAGTATTTCATGAGGCTGACAAGTGGCTGAAACCTAATGTCCACCATGTTCCCCTTCCAGGCTTTTTAAAAAGTTATTTTTCATGTTTCAACATCAATTCATCTTAAGTGGAGCCTATACACTGCTCTAGGAAACCTTGTGGATTAGGGAAGTCTAATCCACATGAAGAGGCAGGTAGTGACCACAGCTACCCTTTCACAGTGGGCAGCAGGAACAGCAAACATTCGCCTGGAAGAGCAAGGGTCTAGAGGTGTGGAGTCTGGCACAGGGATGTGGCCGGTGCAGCTGGGGACAGAGAACCATCACCAAAGTTATTCCTTCCAGGGGCCACCAGTTTTACCTCTTAATCATAAGGCCAATTTGGCTTTCATAACAACGACTTCATTTATAATAACAACTGACTCAGTGAAAATGTGCTGACATCTTAATGAATTCTACCCAACAAATGTTTTCTGGGTGGCTGGGGACAGGGAGTTGGGAGGGAGTCAGTGATAGCTGTGATGACATGAGCAATCAATGCAATGCCAGCAGATACAAAAGTGACGAGTCACCGTCCCCAGAGAAAGATGTGTTGATTTCTTCAACTCTCATCATTGTGGGCTCTGTTTGGAAAGTAAGATAAAAAGTTAGAGAATACATTTTGACATTTTCTTTTTATTCTCTAAAAGAGAAGCTAAAAATTATGCCAACAACGATTTCATAAGGATATTTATACTTTCCCTCACCCAAGAAAATGTACATCCTGTACCCGATGATGAGTGTCAGGGATAAAGGATTCCCCAATATCCTCTTTAAAACCCAAGTGGTTATTTTAAAAATTTTGGATTTATACTGAGACTATATAAATCAAATAAAGAGAGAGAGGAAGATTGCATTTTGCCAAAAACAGATTCAAGTAGTATTAATCCAATATGAATCCTTACATACATAAAGCACTTTACAGTCTGTCTAGCAAATTCACTTACATTGTCTCAATGACCTTTTATATAATTCTGTGTAGAGTGGCTATTAATCCCTCCACTTTATTGATGAGGAAAGTGAAACCAATGGTTGAAGGACCCTGAGCAACTGAGGCTTTAACTTGGATCTCCTGTCTGGCTGTTGGCTTTTACCTCTGTGCCATATGGTGTCCAATTTCTGAGGTCCTTTAATTCACACAATTCATCTTGAAACTGATTGTGACCTGAATAATTGATCATAGGAATGTCTGATGCTAGCATTCTCACTGAGCCAGGATGCAGAACTGGGCATTACAGACAACAAGTGGTTCTAAACTTGAGCACGGATCAGAATCCCCCAGAGGGCATGTTAGGCACACATCACTGGGCTCCACCCTCCAGAGATTCAAACTCAGTAGGTCTAGGGTGGGGGCCAAAAATCTGGGTTTCTAACAAGTTCCCAATGCAGGTGATCTTTCTGGCAAAGGAACCATAGTTGAGAACCACTGACCCAGGGACTTACCTGTAAGGACAGAGGCTGTGTCTTCCCTCCCTTCCTCTCTGCATCTGTCTGTGGTCTGATCCATCCACCTGGCCTCTACACACAAATTCATCACAGGATCATTGTCTCATCTCCCAGCCCCTCTGTTGCTGAGGTTTCCCCAGAAAGGAGCCTGCCTGCACTATCAATACTAATGGCATCAACCCCTTCCACTTCCTTCAAACCTCATACTAGTGATGACATTTCACCATTTTTAGTGAGATTCTGCCTTGATGGCTCTGATTAGAAATACTCACCTTTCACCTTGCGTTTTGAGAAATATCCAAGACTTTCAGACAGACATGAGGAACATAAGCTTTACCCATAGGAGCAACTTTGCTAAAGAGCTCCAGAGGTAAAATCCCATAACCATATTCAGCCTCCTCTGCAAGATTGAAATACACCTTATACACCCAAGGCTCTGAGAAGTCCTACAGGGTATAAACCAGTTTGACTTTGTTTAACATAGTTCTTCCCAACTTTCTACAACTATTGATCCCTCATCTTCCCTGGATAACATTTACTATCATTTCATGAAATGAAAGCATTCAGATAAATACACATTAGGAGCTATTTCATTAAGGTATAAGATGGCAAGTCTGACAAAGTTGGCTGAATAATTCCTCAATTTCAAGTTTACCCCTTAACCTCCTGCCCCTAATGAACACAGAGCACAGTGGAGCAGAGCAGAACACGTGATTCCTGGAGGTAGCCAGATCCGAAGAATAGGAGGAAAAAATTTCTCTCAAATTTACCAAGCAGATCATTTTTGTCTTCCTAGAAAAGAATTCTAGTCTCTAGTGAAGAAACAGAGAGAAGCCAGGAACAATATAGAAAGCCCCTCATGTGGAGGAAGTCCCTCCACATGACAAAAAAACAAGGTGGAAAAGACGTCTTCCCCCTGGCCTCACCACCAACAAGGCTGGGGAAGAATCAGAGATGAAAGGCCTGGCTCGGGAGGAGCTTGCAATATTGTTGGGAGCTGCAGCTTAAACCCACACACCCGGCAATATGTACAAGACATTATAGAACATTCATGGGGTCAGCCCCTACAGGCAGCCCAAGAAGACATTTCTCCTAAATGGGAAATGCTTCACACATTCAGATGTCACTTGTGTCAATGTACTCAACAGATGGGCTCGAGAGCAGGAAAGGGTCTTAGTTGCTCCTGTGGGCAAACGCAGGCGACTCCAACAGACTTGATGCATTCAGTCCTTGAAAAAACAAATCTGTCCCACTGGAGCAAATGGGCCCTCAGAGAATGATGTTTTCCTACCTGAATTGCCGACGTATGTAATGGACTGTTTTCCTGCCGTCCAGGAGGAGGGAAGCACTTAAATAATCACGGCCCTGGGGAGTGTGTTCCAGAACATAATCACCTCCCATGATAGGAATAAACTTCAAGGTCACAAGCCAAATTATATTTTCCTGAGGGAGAAAGGCTGAATCATTATATAGGAAACCCTAAGATGGCCAGGGGTCAGGAAACGAGTCGCCTGTGTTTCCTCTGTGGACGCAGATCTTGCGTCCCTGATGGTGGAGGCTTCCGCCAAATCTCCTCATGCCTGTGAACAGACGGCTAATTCCTCTGGTTTCCCTTTGGGGACTCTTCCATGTCGAGGTGCTCTTAAACAAAGCAAAAAATTCTTGACAACAGGGGTGGGCACCCTCTGATTTGCATCCGTCACTAGCCAGTTTCCACCGTTAGTCCCCATCATGGCTCCTTTCTTCAGGCCTCCAAAAGCACTTTTGGAACGGCTTTCGGTAAACAGGCAGAGGATGTGAAGAGAGAAGGCTTGGGGTGGGAAGCAAACTGGTTCATGAACATATGGAACCATGTTCAACCTCACTGTGACTCAACCATAAAATGTCATCTTTTGCTTATCACATGAGCAATGAAACAAACATTAAAATGCTGATCGTGAGCAAAGGGATGTTTTAAAACAAGGAACAGCTGATGAGAATGTAAACTTCACTGAGAATCTTACTAAAAGCGTTTGTGTGTGTATATGTATTAACCTGGAATATGTGTCATGGATCTTTTAAAGAAAATTATAAAATAACATGTACAGAACAAACTTACTTGTTGTGTGTGTGTGTGTGTGTGTGTGTGTGTGTAGAAAAGTGGAAGAATATCCCAAATTTTACTTCTGGCTTTCTTTGGATCTCTCTCACCCTTACACCTGGGTACTTTCCAGGGCCCCATAAATTAGAGGGCCCCACTCCAACTCGCTTCTCTACACAGGACAAGGACTCTGCAAAGCTAAAGGGCTAGAGCCCAGGACCCAGGGGTTCCCTGCAATTCGAAGGGCCACTAGTCTCTTCCCAGGTCCCTCTTCCTGGGGGCAACTGAGCTGCTGGTGCACATCTCTGGACCCAGTGGGTGGCCAAGAGGAGGCTATTTGCAGTGGTGTGGGTGAAGCTGGCACATGAGGCTGTGTCCACATATACACACACAGGCCTCTCATGATGGGCATGGGGAGGGCATAGAGACAAGGACGTAGGAGCCAAAAAATTAGAAAGGAGGTGATGGGGCCAAGGGTCAGCTTTCCTCATGCCACCACATTCTGTGACAGAACTTCAAGGAATCTGTGTTCTGAATGTGAACCTGGACTTCCAGATGGCTACAAAGGTAAGAGGCTATTTCATTCAAGTATTTGTTGGCTGGGTTTCTAACTCCTAAATATTTAGATACAATGTGAGGATCTTCCATCATACTCTTATCTCTGATCACAAATATGTTAGGAATGCACCTGCTTTGGAGAGTAGAATTCAAGATCATCTTAATTCTCCCCTATCCCCACCTCAATTTCAATTTCTCCCTCCTTCAATCTTTCCCTGAATTCTTATTTTTCTACCACATGCTAACAAATTGATAGTTTTTAGTTTAGTGATTACATATCCACACCCACAACTTTAATGTAAAAAAAACATTAGAAATGTTAACAAATATTTGTACACCTAAAAACAAAAATAACTTCAACAATAAGCAGCAAGGAAACAGTCAAATAAATTATGGTAGATCTGTGCCATACATGGATAAATATTTTTAAATTATAGAAATGCAACCATTTTACATTAAAGAAGATTTCTAGTGAAAATGTTCAATATAATAGTAATTAACAACCAAGTTACAATATTATAAATATAGATGATCATTACATAGATATATAATACATAAATATATGCTCATATAAAAAAGATAGGGTGCCACCAATGTATTATCTATTTGTGTCTGGCAAAACTCTGAATAAGGATTTATTTTTTTCTGCAATATTCAGGGATTATTAAAAGGCATGTTTAAAAGAATAAACATAGGCTGGGCACAGTAGCTCATATCTGTAATCTCAGCACTTTGGGAGGCTAAGGCAGGATGATTGCTTGAGGCCTGGCGTTCAACACCAGCCTGGGCAACTTAGCAAAACTCCATCTCCACAAAAAAATTAATTAGCCAGGTGTGATGGTGCACCTGTAAGTTCCAGCTGCTTGAGAGGCTGAAATGGGAGGATCGTTTGAGGCCTGGAATTTGAGGTTGCAGTAAGCTGTGATTATGCCATTCCACCAGCCTGGGTGACATAGTGAGACTTTATCTCTTAAAAAAAAAAAAAAAAAAAAAATGTTTAAATATGTCTGTCCTCTGTCCAGGTTTATCTTTCTATGAAGAAGTACTAGGCTAGTGGCCCAGGCTGGTAGATCCTCCAGCCTTTTGCCACTGCTTTCCAAGTTCTACCTTCTGATGCTTGGGTTCCCTAAAGCAGTCCTGGACGACTCATTCTACCTTTGAAGTCACCTCTTTTAGAGGAAGGCAACACGGGTGTTCTCCTAAGAGCCAAGCAGACCCACCAGGCTTCCCCCTGCTGGGACCTGGCCTTGTCAGGTGCACAGACAGCCCTCTGTGAGCTGTGGAACCCCTGTCACCATCACCCTCCCATGCTCCACCAGGCAGGTATTTTCATTAACTCTTGCTTCCTGGGAAAAAAATCAGATCAATTACTCCTCCCAAACATTTGCCCTATAAGAGTTTTCATTTTGAATGGAGTTGGCGGACTCTTCAAAGGCAGCATATACCCAGCACATGACTTGGGGACAGAAGCAGGAAGCAAATCAAACCAATTGGCTTGACACAAACCGTGCCAGTTGCCACAGGGTTCTCCTGTCAGCAAAGCCCACCAAAATCTACAGTTGGAAGAATTAAGAACATCTCCCCAAGTATCAGAAAACTAAAAGCAGAAGAAAAGCCAGTTAAGTCCAGATACCTCTTGCTTAAATTAGACCCAAAACATGCAGATTCAGATGAGAACTGCCCTGAGCTCCCAACTCCCAATATGCCCTGGACACTTCTGAAAGCTGGAGGAAGGGCAGAAAGCTGCCCTGTGCCGTTCCTACTGCTGTTGTCATTGTTTTGAAACCCTTCCAACTAACACACCGGCATCCTGTATGTTTTCCCCTGGTGTCTGCTAGCTCCTGCCTATTTTCTCTCATATCCTGCACAGAGACTTGGCTTAGGGTGTAGGGGAGGGTTTTGTAGATCCCCCAATTCTCCAGATTTAGGTAGGCAGGCTGGGAGTACTAAGATTGTTTGGGAATTAATTGTAAATACTGGGCTACAGATGACTAGAAGACAGGTGTCACCAGTAAATCGTGACTTAATCATTGTAGGCCTTCTCTATAAAACAATAGAAATTATACTAGATTTCCAAATCCCTTGTTAATCTAAGACCATATCATTCTAAGGGTGTCTGTCTCATTTTCTTTCTTTCTAAAATCAGAAGGTGATTTTCCAATCTGTAATCAAAACTGCCATACCCCAAACTCTGGCTGAAATTATGCTTAATTACAGCATGGCCACTTCAACAGCTCACCTGATGCCTGTTTCCTCTGAGTTGGTTTTGTCTTCCCAGTAAGTTCCTCCAGAGGAAAGTGCAAAGGGTACATGCCTTACGCTTCCTGAAAACGTTGCTTAGCACAGAAAATGTTCTCAGGAAATAGACTGACCAGGTGAGTCCATGTGCTAGCATCCCTTCTTGGGTAGAACCTAAGTTTCCTCATCTGTAAACGGAGATAATCATACCCTCGTATTACCACTTAATCATTAACTCATTAACTCATTAAATCTTAATGAGTTTTAAATGAGATTATACAAGAGGTGTTTATCACAATGCCCAGGGCAGGATAAAGGCAATATATTTTTTTACTTGTCATTGTGAGAATATCTTTTCTCTCTCCGAAGTATAGAATTTAAAATCATAATCCCCAGAGTGTGAAAAACTGTTGATCTCAAACGTGCCTCTGATAGTTTGGGCGTCTCCAGGAGACCTCTCAGAAGAACTTGGTTCTTGGTGCGAGTTTTGACCCCAGAGCTCCATTCTCAGCTCCAGCAGAGCGAGGAGCAGCTTGGCTTGTTGCCTTGAAACTTATTGGCATAATAAGAGATAATGATTTCCCTGTACACACTGCCTCAGAGCAGTTATTGTTTAAGTATTTCCCTTATTCCTCCTTTACCGGAAAACAATACCTTATAGAAATCAGCGGAGGAAGACACTAATCGCAACTTCAAACGCACAGCTTTCTCGCTGCCCTGGCTTGGCAAGGAAGCCTGTTTGGAGCAGTTCGCCTCAGACCCAGGAACAGAATGTGACAAAGTAAGTCTCTGTGGACCCATGTGGGCACCAAACAGTTGGCAGCTTCAGGGCCAGCAGGGCCAGCGATAAGAGATTGGTTTCCTCAATTGAAGTCCTATTTGGACCCTGTTTGCCAGCCCCGGAAGGTCAGAAGCCGAGCTATGAAAATAAGTTTTTTTCTCTTGTCCACCCACCCTCCATACCGTCTGTGATATTTCCTCTCCATCTCTTGGGAAATTTATGTCTTTGTGAGATTTGTCCTCTGCCCTTCTTTTGTGAATATACCAAGGCAAAGATCCATTTAATTTTCAGAAACTGTATCTGTCAATAAATTGCCTTTGCTCTGTCTCAGAAGGGCACTGCCACCCTCCTCCCTGAGCAGACGTTCCTATGTGCGGGAAGTGTTTCTCATTATCTTCTTGACCTCTCCTGCAGTCTTCTTTTCATCTTCTCCTTGGGCTTTTCTTATCGTGGTTTGCACTCCCTCAACCTCGTTCTGTATTCAGCAACATTTTTCTCAGCCCCTGGCATTGGACCCCTTGTACACATCTTCTGGTATAAACCTAGTTATTTCCCCCCATTTTCCACCAAACAGTCTGAAATTGGGAGTGTCATCCTTGCTCTTAGAAAACCCAGGGCCAGGCACAGTTGCTCACGCCTGTAATCCCAGCACTCCGGGAGGCTGAGCGGGTGGATTGCCTGAGCTCAGGAGTTCAAGGCCAGCTGAGCAACAGTAAGACCTTGTCTCCAAAAGAAAAAAAAATAGCCGAGCACTGTGGCAAGTGCCTGTGGTCCCAGCTACTTGGGAGGCTCAGGCAAGAGGATTGCTCGAGCCCAAGAGTTTAAGGTTGCTGTGAGCTGGGATGCCATAGCACTCTACCAGGGTGACAGATTGAGACTCTGTCTTAAAAAAAGAGAGAGAGGGAAAAAAAAAAAAGAAGAAAAGTGAAAGAAAACGCAGTACTTCAGGTATTTTGCTTCCAGCTCCTCCAACCTTGCCTTATAAAGGCTGGACTTGAAAACTCATTTTCTCCACTCTTCCATTCCACGAGCACGTATTCACTGAACACCTCTTACATGCCAACTATTGTCCTGGATGAACAAGGTAGACACACCTTCTGCCCTCATGGTGCTACAGTTAAGTGAACAGGAGATAAACATGTAAACAGTGCAGAATAGTGAGCCCAAGGACCCAGACCAGCACAGCAAACCCCCAGGGGCTCTGTGTGGTAGTTTCAGCCTTTGAGGGTGTCACGAGCCATCCTCCTTATCTGTTGGGACAACAGGAACTACTACAGTTCAACATCAGATCACAGCACCTTCTTTTTAAATGATGTTATATCTACAAAGCTGAATTTTCAGCAGTTGCTGTGATAAAAAGAACTGCATGCAAATCAACACCATATCCTATTGATTCCAAAGTTTGGGATGAGACAGCTTTCTCCATCCCCTGAGAAAGTAATTGTGGTTATTTAAGAATAAATTTTAAAAACTCTAGTACTCTATTTCCTACCATTTTGTAAGAGTTATTTTTTCAAACGGCTGCTAAGTTATTAGGGCATAAATACTACATTGTTCGGCCCTAACTACTTCATCAGAGTTTTAACTATTGGAGATTTGTTTTGGCTTTATAGCGCCATGAAAAAATTACTGAGACGCTAAGGGCACCGTGATAGAGGAAGTGCATGTCTCCAACCAAAGCATGAGAAGGACTTGTTGGCTGAGCAAAGAGGGAGGGAAAGAATGTTCTAGACCAGCAGTTCTCAACCTGTGGGTTCCAATCCCTTTGTAACAATGAAAATACATCACAGCATTAGGAAGATTGAGAACCACTATTCTAGACCATTCTAGAAAGAATATTCTTAGCAATGAGATAGTTAAGATCAAGATAGGACACTGAAAAGAGTAAGTTGGAGAACTGTGACTTATCTAGGACGTGCTTATTGCCCTGTCCCCCAATGCAAGCCATCCTTTCTAACCCTTGCTCCCCTCCTCGCCTACCCACCCCACATTTGCACACCCGCTCCCTCCCCAAGGTTCTGCCCATCTCCCCCCTGATTCTCAGGCCTCCAGGGGCAGGAAAATCAAGACCTAAAGAGATGACAAGACTGTTGAAGGGGGACCAGGCAGATGGTCGTCCTGGAGACACATGGCGGGAGAAGGCAAAGGCGGTGGTGTCAGTAGCCTGCAGGTGTGGCGGCAGGAACAGGGAGAGACTGGATTTCAGAGACACAACTCCAGGAAACCAACCAGGGATGCAGTTCCCAGAAATGAGGCACAGGACAGGGGCTTCAGAGACAAAGAACAAGGTAGGAGCCCAGTTACGGAGAACAGGCACCGGAGTGTGGGGGAACAGCCCAGGGGCCACTTATTTATTATAAAATAGGGAAAATTAGAAACAACATTAATGTAGACACATAGGGGAGCATTTAATAAACTATAGCAAACCCCACGGAGGAAGGCTGCACACTATGAACAAAACGTGTTTGGCAACACCATGTGATAACATGGGAACGTTTCTTAAATCGTGTTCGCCAAGTTGGAACAGCAAGTTGCAACCCTCTTTGCAAAATGAAAGGCCTCTTTGGTGTAAATAGTTAGAAACAGCAGAACTAAAAAATGACTGGAAGTCTATCTAACCAAATAAGATCAGTGGAGTTCAGTTGATTTTAATTTTTCTCTTTTCTACTTTTATTTTCCAAATCTTCTAAAGTTAAAGAAAAGTGTTGCCTTGGTTTCCTTAATGAAAAAGAAGCAAAAGGAAAAACCGCTTACCACAATAACCTTTCTCAATGCAGACCAATGTCATGGGAGATGCTGGTCTCCCAGATGGGTTGGCTCTCTCTACAAACATGGAAAGTCAACAGTCAGAAGGTGGGAGATGGGGCTACAGAGATGGTTGGTATAACATCAAGGCCAGCTTGGAATTAGGAAGGGTGACAAAATAGAAGACCAGCAACCCAGCTCCCACCCTGTTGTCAATCCCTTCTCACGGTTCCTTGTCCTGAACTTTTGCTTATGACCAGCAATCACGCCTTTTCCCAAGTGTAGCATCTGCTCCAACTACCTCTGAAGCTCTGAGTGTATGATGAGGGTTACCCACAAGGTGAGGTCAGAAGCCACAGCAGCAGTGTCAGGACAGCAACATCTGAATAAGTGACAGAGTATAGAGTCTGGGGCCAGCACAACTGGCTCTGACCCCTGACTCTGTCCCCAATTAGCTGTGTAACAGCCATGTCTGAACTCATTTCTTCACTGATAAGGTAAGGAGAATTATTATAATAATATCTTCCCTACTGGCTTGTCATGAGGCTTACACAGGGTAAATCTGTCCAGCCATGCGTCGTAAACAACAAAGGGTTGTGCATGTGTCAAGTTCACTGTTACTACCTGCTAGTTGGGAGTTCTACTAACACAATAGGGCACATTTCTGGAGAGTGCCTGAGATCTCTCAAACTCTATAAACTACATCATTTTTACACACTGCAGCTAAGCCTCTGTACTTGCAAAAATTCTCACACCAACAGATTTGATCTCCCCGGGGAAAATGCAGATAAGGGCCTCGTGCTATCTCTGTTAGGACAGGTCCATAAAGTAAAGCCCCTAGACCAGTGTTTTTTGACCTTTTCTATCTCATGCACACTTGAACCCATAGTTAAACTTCCGCAGTACACTTACATTATGTTGATTAAAAAAAAAGAATAGGCCGTGCACAGTGGCTCACACCTATAATCCCAGCAATCTGGGAATCTGAGGTGAGTGGATTATCTTAGCTCATTGGTTTGAGACCAGCCTGAACAAGAGCAAGATCCTTCTCTAGAAATAGCCAGGGGTTGTGGTGGGACTCCTATAGCTACTCAGGAGGCTGAGGCAAGAAGATCACTTGAGCCCAAGAGTTTGAGGTTGCTGTGAGCTCAACCTCATGGCACTCCACCAAGGGCGACAAAGTGAGACTCTGTCTCAAAAAAAAAAAAAAAAAGAATATGCTTATTTGAACTTCTTTTGAAAATAATTTAATTAATGAACTTTAAAAATTTTTGTAGCACACCTAAGATCCTCTCAGGGCACACCTGTTGAAAATCACTGCCCTAGACTCTTACGGCTACAAGGGAACTAGAAAAAACTCATGAGAAAAGTCCTATGCAATATTGACTTGGCATCCAATATTTCTAGCTAAGACATTGATATATCTCTGTTTCCCAAAGACCCTAACCTTGATCCAAGCCCCAAGTCATGACCTGGAAAATAGAGAGCCTCAGAAGATTAACTGAAAAATCAAATCTAAGATGACCTCTTCTCCCAGAGATTCTGGTGAATCTCTTACTAGCGGGGAGAGAAAGGGATGGTGGGCATTAGAGAGGATCCCCAGGGATCCTCAGGTGGGGATGGACGTGGGACAGCTCCTGCTTTGTCCCTTCCCCCAAACTGGCACCTGTCTTATCATGATGGGCTCTGTAGAGAAGACAAAGAGGTGAATGGAAGATCTGAGATTTTCAGGGAACGGGGCTCAGAGGAGGAATTCTAGTGCATTCTGTCCCTGGCTCCCCCTATTCTTACAGGCCTGAACAGAAAAACAAGTTATGTTCCCAAAAGAAAATCACCAATTTGACAACGATACCTCATGCTTCTATGTTAAAAAATGATTTTTACAAAGGTAGAAGGGAAGGAGAGGGGCCTGCTATCCTGTGCTGTGGGGGCCACCCTGAGCTTTCTGCCCAACAAGGAAAGGAGCTTTTGAGATGGGGGTCGGGCTTTCTTCACCTGAACAGCTATGATTCTGAGCAGCTAACTCAGGTCACCAGCTCGGAGCTTCCCAGACCTCACTGCAAAAAGGACACGACCCAGAGAGAGGGGATCATTTGGATCCACTTCACAAGTCACAGCCACTTTCTTCATCATACCCTTCAAATCCGCGTTTGAATCAAGAAACTCCGCAATTGGTACAAGCGACAGATTTGAGGGCAAAGTAGTAATAATGCAAAACCGCCAGCTAGAACAGATTTTCCAGTGATTGAAGATGGCAATAATAAGACAAAAGACAGATTTTTGCCTTCAAGAAACTCTCTCTTCATTGCAGCCAAAGCAACACAAAATTCAAGGCAAACATTCCATTATTTTCCCCCCACTGTCGGGAAATATGGAAAAGGAAAATCTTGCCATGAATTTTTTTTCCCCCTGGTTCTACCAGAAGTGACACTTTTTCCCCCCTCTCTCTCTGCAGTGTTAACAAATGACGGTGTATGATTCTTCTGGTGCTTGGAACGGATGATAGACCCAGCAAAGAAAAGAGCCGGGATGGGAGACAGTCTGCAGGAAATTGTGAAGCTGCTAAGAAAACAGAGGCCCCTCCACAGGCTGTCTTCCCATTAGCCTTTTTGAATATGATGAAAATATTATCTGCTTTATTGATCACCAGCTCCCTAAAGAGAACAAAGCTGTTGATAAAAAATGCAACTGGCGATTGCAAATGTGCAAAAACAAGAACGCACTACCCTCATATCCCAGCTAAATGCCCACTGTCAAACACTGCGCAGGGCAAATGAAACACCAGGCATACTGACCACGTGAAACTGGGAGAGTCACGATAGTCTCCAATATCACTGGCTTCTGACTGGAAGATGCAGTCTGCTCTGAGGTACCTAAAATACTGAGTTACCAAATTAGTTTTCTTCCAGGGGAGTTCTGATTTTTCCTCATTTTTCAATTTCTCTAAGTAGAGATGGTTAGAGTTACATGGGGACCTTGGGGATCATTTAGTCCAGTGGGCCCATTTTATACCAAGGAAAACTGAGGCCCCAAAGGAAGTGACTTTTCTAAGTTTACATAGATAACCAGTAGCAGAGGTGGGATTAGAATTCAGATACACTGCAGATTGTTCAACACCCTGGGTAGGTGAGTTAAAAACTGATTCAATTTTTGGATGAGTGGAGTGGGTTTGCACAGAGATAAGTTCTATTTGTTAACACAAGATCGTGTGCCCTTTGAGCTACCTGGTAATCCCCCCTGTGTGCTATGAGAGAGTGTGACATCTCAGCCCCTTCTAGAGTAGATGAAAGACGGGTCATGGTGACATCTGCAGCTCCGCCCCACTTGGCTATTCTCCTTGGTAAGACTGTGTTTCTCAAAGTTGTGTGCGTTTGTTTGGTTGGTTGTTTTGGTTTCCTTTCATGCATCTAGAAATGAGCTATCACTCTGTGTGTTTTTCGTTGTTGCTTTTCTTTCTTTTTCTTTCAGAATCAACTTGAAATTGAAAGGAGACTCAGAGTCAGGCCAATACCTCCTTAAACACCTTGGGGCCAAGCTTGCCTAATCCTAACTCTGCCCTTTAGTTTTTATATTGCTTATTTCTTACACTTTTCTATGCAGATCCTTCAGTCAGAGAGCTCGGGGATCTGTGATAAGTTAGCAGGGCCAGGTAAAACAGACTCATGAGCTCCTAGCGCCTTAAGTATCAGAGCCGCCTAAGTCACCAAGTATTGTTCCCGAACTGCTGCTGACCTGCTGAGTGACTTAGTTACAAGCCTGTCCCATCTTTAGTTTCCCATCTTCCCCGAATAAGTGGGACTATAGATATACCTGGCATATATTTGAATTTTCTGTATAGACAGATAGGATCTCACTACATTGCCCAGGCTAGTCTCAAACTCTTAACCTCAAGCAATATTCCTGCTTTGGCCACCCAAAGTGCTGGGATTATAGGTGTGAGCCACCTTGCCCTACCTAAAAAAAGAATTTAAACATCTATATATCAAAGGAAAAACAATAGTATACTTCCATTCCCTTGTTCAAATACGCTGTCTGCCTTGGCATTCAGTCCGTCCAGCCTCTGAATCAATCACTTGGTTTTGAACTATGGCTCCCCTTCAAGAAATGCCTCTTCCTGATCCCAGGCACAGTGACCCCATCCACATGGCCACTCTGGCTGACAAGGGCAGGGTACAAACATACTCTGAATACTTACAGCAATTAACAATTCTCTAATTGCTTACTCAAAGTATTTCTCAGTATTTGACTTCACAAGGGCAAAAACTGTGTCTTGTGCTCTTGACATAGTGCTGGATTTGAAAAATCCTTAACTAGTTGACGGAGCAAGAAAATGAAAATTTTACGGCTAAATGAGAGGAAAATAACAGAAGTACTCAAAATTTTCAAAAGTAAAGTCTTACAATCAAATATTAATTATCAATGCTAATGAATAATTAGCCAAAATAATAAATAGAAAAGAAACCCTCGAGATACAATAAAATTCTTGGGGAACAAGACATTCTGCCATATGAAGGTATTTCCCCAGGGGTCACTAAAATGTGGGTGCTCCCACTAGACCAAGGCTCACATAGTTTCAGATATTATTAAACTGAAATAATCAGTTTGATGGATAAAAGAATGGTTGGATATTAAAAATGCCACATGGTTCAATGTCAAATCATATAACCTTTGTTCAATGACATCATTACTACAATTCCCCAGGTAAAGGCATTGATTGTGCAGGTACCGCAAAAAGCCAGCAGAGCCACTGCTGTGGTCTCCTGAGCAAAGCACGAATCGGGGGTCAGCCTGGCAAAGCCATTAGCTTTTGAAAGCAGCTGAGGATTAGGGGACCGATGGTCTGTGCCCCAGCCACCCATGGTCAGGAAGGGCCACCTGTGTGCCTGTCCGCTCCTTTCTCCCACTTGCCCTTTGCAAAGGAAACGTGGTTGCAACGTCCTCTCACCATAACAATGAGGAGAAATGGATGAGAGGCTGTTTCATCACCTTTTCCTCTGCCCTGATGTTCTGCTGGGGACTGGAGAGCAAGTATCAACTGTGTTTTGGAGGCAGCAAGAGGAAGTCACTGTCATTAACCCAATGTGGGTCATTCACTCTGGGGTGCAACGGTTGGAGGTGGAAATTTCAGCCGGAAAGGAAAAGAAGTTCTTTGACCCAAGAGCTTGTGTCTGGGTCTGTGAGGCCTCATGTGTACATTTGTGTCACTGTGTACAATGCAGATAATGGTGGGGCTTTACCTTGAACGTCAACACAAAAGGGAGGAAGAGTCTGGAACCGGTGTTTGTGGGTGTCTTTGCAGCCCCAGAATGGAGTCCTTTTATTTTAATAAACAGGAAATTTTTCTTTTTACAGCTTAAGATGGGAAATAAAGAAGTATTGTTTTGGAATGGCTGTATTCCTTCTCCAGTTTGATGTTTCTGGTGTATTACCCCACCCCCACCCCCTATTTGTTTTCCCAAGAAAATCTAGCTCCAGGCCACTTTCTAAGCAGAATGGGCTTCACTTTGAGATCTTCTCCACCTCTACTCCCTTTCCAGGCCAACACTTTCTCTGCCTTCTGGCCTCTGGCCCTGTCTGGCCCCTTGCGCCAGGAATAGTGCATCCCAATTGGCCAACCAAAAAGCCCTGGACCCAGTGGGTCTGTGTGTTGCTTTGAGGATGAAATGTGCAGGTGTGTATATAGTACATGGCAGGGACTCAGCATCAGCGTGGAGTAAGCACCATATAAACGCGAACAGTGTCGTAGGTGGTGATTAATCACTAGATTCTGCTATTGATATGAAGATTGGGGTGGTATAAATGGTCACTACTTGAGGACCTGGATTAAAAGTCAACTCCAGACTATCAGAAGAGAAATTATAAGCTCCTCATCTGGGCTTCCTAGAGCAGTGCCATCAAATAGAAATAAAATGGGAGCCATATATGTAGTGTTAAATTTTGTACTACAGTAATAAAATTTTTGAAAGTGAAAAGGTGAAATTAATTTTAACAGTGCATCTTATTTTACCCGAGCATGTTATTTTACCCATTCATCCCAAATATTATTATTTCAACATGTAATCAATATAAAATTCTTCATGAGATAGTTTACCACGTTCTATGCGGTAATATTTTTGAAATCTGGTATATATTTTACACACACCACACATCTCCATTTGGATACTAACTTTTCCAGAGTCGAAGTCAAATGTAATGCTACTGAAATGGTGGAATGTTCTTTAAAGCTTCTAAATGGAAGTATTCCTTATTGCTTCCATTTCTAACTGACTGAGGAACTCAATTTAATCTAAATGTAAAATTCAGCTCTAGTCCCACTGGCCTCTCTCAAGTGCTCACTTGCCCTTGGCGCCGGTAGCCACCATATTGGAGGGTATGCATCGCAGGACCTGTTTCCTAGAAAATTCAACCTTCCATAGGTTGTTTTTGCCTTCTTGAAATCCCCCTGCGCCTGAATTCTCAAATGCGGCATCCTGCTACCTCTCCAGGGGCTTCCCCTTCCTTTCTCCTTTTCCTCCTCTGCCTCCTCCCACCCCATCAGGGTAAGCAGAGCCTGTCCTCAATCACCCTTCCTGGAAAACGAGGGTTTTCTGATAACAGGATGCCACCGGCTAGCACGAGATTCACACCCACACCTGCATAAACAGGTTGCTCTTCTGCTCTCCACATTGCCCACAGGTGAAGCTTCAGTTTCTCTTGTCTATCCCCAGGAAATAAAACAACAGGGAATGTGTATGGAAAAGGATCTTCTCAACTCAGAAAGGTATGTGAAGTTTCTTTAATTCTTCACCAAAATTTTATAATGTTATTCTCTTCCCTTCATTGCTGGTCTTCTCCCTGTTTCTCGTACACACACACACACACACACACACACACACACACACACACACAACTTATCACAGGATAAGCAAAAACACATACCCACACAACACATGTGAATTCCATCCTACTCCCCATCTTTTAATCCACAGCCTGATAACCTCTAGCCTCTGGGTGGCAGCGACAATTTCCGTTTTTCATCTCACAATCATTCACAATCAACAGACTTGTAGAAGGTTAACGGGTGGCATAATGTAACAGAAAACAGAATAAACGGGGAGCGAAGAGACCTAGATATGAGGCAGGCCTGTGGCACTGATTTGCTATTCTTAAGCAAGCTTCTGTTTCTCTATGTATGAAAGGGATAGAAGAGTCCTTGACCAACCAACCGTCTTCCCAGGTCTATCAACAGGCTACACTGTACGTGAATGTTAATGGGAAATGGAGATACAACCAGAAAGGCAAATTTCCCTTTGAGTTTTGCCTTCTAAGGGATATGCTGCCGAAAGCACACACCTAGAGTCAAACAACTATAGGAAAGGACAACTCAGGCTCCCAGGTCTCCTCAGGGCCTACAGATGACTCAGGTCTGTCAGGTTCGCTGGTCAAGGCTTGTGAGCCACCAGGGAAAGAGGTTTCTGGATCAGTTAAACTTCTGCTGAGGCCTCCCACAGCCTCCCTCCTCTTCTTTAAGGGGTCCTATGGGGATGCTCCTCCAGAAGCTCCTTCACTGTGCTCTGATAGAGCTGTAAAAAACTTGCCTGCCTCTGAATTTCCCTCCCCTTCTGTTGACTCCTACTCTGAGACAGTCGCTTTTTACCAGGCGTGTGTGTGTCCTCCAATGTGAGAGCTAATGGAGGTGACCACCACCGTGCTAACTCCTACCTCAAGCCAAGGCTCCCCTCCGTCCTACAGAAGGACCTGCCCTTTCTACCACTTCCATGGCGGGGAGGAGAACAGTGTCAGTGACTAGAAGGCAGGAGATGCTACCTTGGGGAGCAGGCAGGAGATGTCACCATCTGCCATCGTCTGAATGTTGGCACCCCCTTAAATTCTATGCTGTAACTTAATACCCAATGTGTTCTTATGAAGAGGTAGAAACTTCAGGGTGTCATCACGTCACAGGGATCCATCCTCATGAATAGGATTAGAGCTCTTACAAAGGAAACACGAGGGAGCTCATTGGCTCCTTCTGCCACATGAGGGTATATAGATAGTGCCACGTGTGAGGGGCAGGCCCTTATCAGGCACCACATCTGCTGATGTGTTGAACTAGACTTCCCAGCCTCCAGAATGGTGAGCATTACATTTCTGTTGTTGGGAAACCCAGTGCAAGGAATACTGTTCTAGCAGCAGGAACAGACTAGGACATTACCAGATTGGGGGTTTCCCATCTTAAAATTCACTGAGATGAAGGGATCTTTCCCAGCCTCTCTGCCTCCTTCCTGGCTCCCTTTCTGGTCCTTCAGACTTTCCCAGTGTTTGGAAAGACAACCAGAGGCTGCAGCCAGCGAGAAGCTAGCCTTGTTTGTAAACAGGAACCCAGGGGTGCCCTTCTGTCCTCCCCATCTCCACCCTCTCACGAAGCGTTGGCTTATTTCACCTTGGGTCTCTGGCACCCAGCACAGATCTGGCACTCAATAAATAATTGATAGAGATGAAACAACCCTGTTCCTCACCCAACTTCCATGCCTGCTGGGGGCTCTGTCAACACCTGGGCAAGTCCTAGAAAACATAAAGGAAAAATATAATTCTTCACACCAAACCTGGCAGACAAGGGGAGAAAGGTGTCGGATAGGCAAGGTATTGCCAAAGGTTTCCAGAGATACAAAGGAGTATCTGAACACTCCCACTGGAAAGTGATTCACCCCAAAAGGCTTGGGGAGTGAGGGCACTAGTCCAGGCTCATGAGAACAAGGCAGCCCGAAAGTGTGGGAATGTGAACTGGGTCAATAAGGCCAGCGTGGGAACCCCACGGGGAGTGGAGCCTAGGCCACGTGACCCATCTCAAGGCCACCACCAGGACACTCACTATCTGCCACTTAGCACCCAAGTGCCTGGGAGTCATATCACCTACTTCCTTGTTTTGAGGACTGAGGAGGTAGGAAGGGAGGACAGAGCCACAAAACCGGAGGATTGAGAACTGGGAGCTCCAGAAGAATGCGCCCTTCCCCTCATCTGTCTCGCTCTTTTAAGTTGGAGTCTCTTCCTTCACTTTGCTAATAATGTAAAGTATCAGCTAAAAATTGCAATGCATGCATTTCATTTGAGTTTTATTGCCCTAACAGACAGCATTAGATTACAAAAGAGGACATTTTTCTTCTCAGTTTTAGCTTATTCTGATGATTTATGATTAGATACAGCAAGAGTTCATAAACTTCCCTGACCTGCTGACAGTTTTTACAGGCTCCCAGATTTATTTCCAGCTCAAACTTAACAGCTTTCATGTGACTGATATTCCCAGCGTCCCGGTGTGGCCAAGCCAGGGGCTGAGAGAGCGAGCGCCTCTAATCTCCATGTTACTAATTTAAATGAAGTCTTGGTCTGTTGTTTAAAAAAGACATCAGTCATCCCAGGGAGGTTTACAGATCCTCTTGTAATGTAATGTCAGCCCCTTCTGAGATATGAGGTTTATAAAGCCTCACGATGTTGAGTGTTGGCAGACATGCCAAGGTCACCGTGGATGGCAGAAGGGAGGGAGAAGAGGGGAATGCACTTCAGAGCAGGAGCAAAGAATTGCAAAGAAAGATTACGCTCCTGGAGAGACGGGATGTGACTGTCAAGAAAGGAACCTGAGGAGTGAGATCTGGGGAACAGAGGAGGGTGGAGTGGCGTCCTGAGGATGGAACCCTTTGCCTTCAAGTCAGCATAAGCCCTCTCTACCCGAGGTCGAGAAACCCTAAGAAAACACAGACCCCTTATCTGAAGATCATCCAGGGCGCCCACTCTTGGTTTGCATGGGACCCTTTGCAAAAGGCAAGTTGATTCATGCCAAGTGCCTGGGTAGAGAAATGCTGATTGGCCCACTTGCAGACAGTCTCCTGGAGTTGGGAGGCCTCAAGAGGGCACACACCATGTTCACCCAGCCATGGAGGGGCCCTGGAGGGAGCCAGAGAGAGGCAGAACTCCATCTGGGGAGTGAAGCCAGGCTAGGAAAACACAGATTCAAGAATACAGATTCTTTGCACCTGCCTGCCTCTCCTGTTCTCACACATTCACATGCCTGGGTGTCTGAAGGTCACTTGGGATCAGACCTTCAGACTGGGCAGGAGCTGCCTTTCTGTTATTTGGAGATCAGATAAGAAGTGACAAGTAGCAATAAGCTCTGGCTCACTGTGAAAATGGGCTGAGGGATTTACTGGGGGTGGGGGCAGGACACTTTTTATTCCCTTGAGAATGTGGAACAAATGTTTTACCCAAGCACTCCCTTCTTGGAGTGGAGAAAGGCCAACCCCTGTGTGATTCCTGAAGACCAGGCTCTGCAAAGAGAAAGTCTCCATGATTGGAAGTCCCAGCCACAGCTACAGGCTGACAAGGGGCAGGAGGACGAGAGCAGGTCACACCACTGCCAATACCTGATTGACAGAGTGCCAGGTAGCGTGTGCCAGGCTCTGGGCAGGATCTCAATCTCCACAGCCACTGGAAATTAAAGAGGGGAAATTAAGTGAATGTTACCATTGCCATTTTACAGATGGGCAACTGAGGTTTAGGATGCTGTGGAAATAGCCCAAGGTTACAGAGCCAGTAGATGGTGCAGCTGAAGCTCAAATTCAGGACTGATTCTAAGGCCCAATTTTTTCTCATTATACCCTAATACTAACTACAAAAATTATGAATTAAAAAAAAAAAAACTCCCACCTTCTGTTTGTTTTCTCTATAAAGGTTTAGAACCCAGAGAGCTGACCACTTCCTCTGCCCTAAGGAGAGCGCGAGAGGATGGTCCGTTTCAGTGTTTCTCAACTGTGGTTTGTGGCCCACCACCATTATCAGCAATAATTGGGATGTTACTTAAATGTGATTTCCTGGTAGAAGCCCCCCCCCCCAAAAAAAATATCCATTAAAACACACGCCCTGGGAGATTCATATGCATAAAACATCTGAGACACATTCATCTTTTCAAAGCATGTAGTTGCTGTCCTGGAAAAATTAAACAGCAAGGAAAATTAAGCAGTTTCCCACAAATCCCTGGGTTGTCTTCTCAAAATGTAGCCTTCCTGTTTGCCTGACATGAATTCCTAGAGCACAATGTTAAGGGAAAATAGGGATAAGCATACATTTCAAAGGCACTTCAGAAAGATGTAGGAATTATCCACCATTCAATGTCATTTGTCCCTGTATCCAGAGCATCCATAGATAATAGTGACACAGAAACAGCTGGGCAAACCAGATGTTGGTGCTTGTTATCCGTAGCCATTTCCCTGTTAGAATACCAGATGTCCCTATTTCGGGGGATTTTCCCTGGAAAATCTGGTGAACCACATAGCACAGTTTCTCAAAGCGTGTTCTATGGATTACCTGTATCCCAAACCTCTGGGGTGTTTGTTAAAGATGCAAATTCCTAAGCTTTCCTCCAGACCTACTGAATCAGGTAGTCTGGAGCTGGGGTTCTAGAATCTATTTTAATAAGCTTCCTGGATTATTCTTACATACACTCAGATGGGGGAACATGCAACTCTGAGTATCCAAATATATCAAATGTGAGTGTACCTGGCAGAAAGGCTCGCTGGTCACATGGACTGCAAGTCTGTGGAGCTCAGAACCAAGCTCCACAACGTGAAGCCTCATGCTCTGCTTGCAATGCTAAAGGGCTCAACCACCTTAAAAAGCAGCTGGATGGTTTCTTATAAAACAAAACACTTACTATACAACCCAATGATTTTACTTTTGGGTATTTACCCAACAGAAATGAAAACGTGTCCACACAAAGACTTGTACACAAATGTTCATAGTAGCTTTATTCACAATATCCCCAGAACTGGAAACAACTCAGAGCCCACCGCAGTTGAATGAGTGAACAAATGCGAACACCCACGCACTGGACTACTACTCAGCAAGAAAAACACACCAGTGAGGAACGCAACCAGAATGAGTCTCAACAGCAACATGCTAAGCAGAAAAAACCTAGACATAAAAGACAAGATACTATAGAATTCTTTTTAAATGAAATTCTAGAAAAAGCAAAAGAAAGCTATCATGGTAGAAAGCAGATGGACTGACTGCTATGTGGTTTGAGGGAACTTTAGGGGGTGGTGAAAATGTTCTGTTATTTTGATCTTGGTGGTATATTTTTAATACAAAAGTGTGTCGGTTTTCTCAAAACTCATCAGATTGTACATTTTAAATGACTGCATTTTTATGTAAATTATGACTCAATAAAATTGATTTTCACATATCTTTTTTTATTTGCAACACATTTTATTTTGTATTTCTAATAAACCAAGAAATCCCATAAATCAAAAAGAATAAAAAAGAAAAATAGGAAAATGACAGAGATTGGCAATTCAAGGAAGATGGACAATAAAGATTTAAAAAGACGCTCAACTTCATTAATTGTCAGAGAAATAGACAGGTCTGGGATGAGGGCAGGACACGTACAGGTTAAAAAAGGGACGTCTGAGTCACACTCACATTTTAGAGAGAGTCTAATATTTGACTGGGAATGCTAGGTGTTTATTTATTTATGCCTTTTCCCTCCTAGATCTATAATTCAAAGTCTTTAGTGAGAGGCAGTGCACAAATAATTATTGCTGTTGAAATGTCCAAGATTTTTTCCTCCTTATAGTATCTTTAAGTGAAATGTCACTAAAATAAGACGTTTTAGAATAGCCCAGAAATATGTGTGTGATCATTAAATTAAGAACAGTCCCAAATCATATTTCACACATAGATGTATGTCATTTTGGGTTTTAATTTTTTTTAAGGAATTTTTAAACGGAAATTCTTTTATTTCTAAAAGAAAGAATTCAGTAATGAGCTAGATTTTTACATTATGCCATATCTTGTGTGACGCAAAATTATATAAGTAGGCTATCTACCTTGAAATATAAACTTGCTTTTCTTTTTTTTTATGGTTAAATCATAGCTGTGTACATTTGTGCAATCAAGGGGTACAATTTGCTGGTTTCATATACAATCTGAAATATCCTCATCAAACTGTTCAACGTAGCCTTCATAGCATTTTCTTAGTTATTGTATGTAGACATTTGTATTCTGCATTTAGTAGGTTTCACCTGTACCCATTCTAAGATGCACCATAGGTGTGGCCCCACTCATTACCCTCCCTCCACCCTAACCTCCCCACTCCCTTCCCCTCCGTTGGCCCTTTCCCCATATTCTTGACCTATAGTTGGGTTATAGCCTTCATATGAAAGCTATAAATTAGCTTCATAGTAGAGCTGAGTACATTGGATACTTTTTTTCCGTTCCTGAGATACTTTGCTAAGAAAAATACGTTCCAGCTCCATCCATGTAAACATGAAAGAGGTAAAGTCTTCATCTTTCTTTAAGGCTGTATAGTATTCCATGGTATACATGTACCACAGTTTGCTAGTCCATTCGTGGATCAGTGGGCACTTGGGCTTCTTCCATGACTTAGCAATTATGAATTGAGCTGCAATAAACATTCTGGTACAGATATCTTTGTTATATTGTGATTTTTAGTCTTCTGGGTATATACCTAGTAAAGAAATAACAGGATCGAATGGCAGGTCTATTTTTAGATCTCTAAGTATTCTCCAAACATCCTTCCAAAAGGAACGTATTAGTGTGCATTCCCACCAGCAGTGTAGAAGTGTGCCCTTTTCTCCACATCCATGCCAACATCTCTGGTTTTGGGATTTTGTTATGTG
>CAUYPK010015776.1:0-13383 GCA_963574355.1 Loris lydekkerianus | reverse complement strand
TGGCTGAAGACTAAACAAGAGTTTGAAAGAAAAACTAAGTGGGTTTCTTTCTTCTAAACCAGTGCTACTCAAAAACGTGTCCATGGATTATTACATGAATTCTTTGTTCACACAAGATGAGGGCAGAAATTGAGAGTGTTTGGAAACTGTAAGTGCGTGGGGTGTTGCTGTGACCTCCAAGTGTGTGACCAGTGAGTTTGTCTTACTAAATAAGATAAATACCAGTGTGGAGATTGTTGAGATCATGTGTGTCCAGTCATGTTTAGTAGGTGAACGACGTGATTTCAAAACAAAAAGAATCAGATGACTAAGATTAAGTGCTATTGATACTTTGGACAAAGTCAATGAAAAACTTAAGGTAACTGATTGCTAATTTAGGAAGAAGTGTGGCAGTGAGAAGGCTTCCTTGGCAGTACAAAAGGGCACGCTGGAGAACTAACAGTGCTGAGAATCAGGTCCATAATAGTAGAACTTCAGAGAAGGTTGAATTCTGAGCCTCAGCAAGTCTTCTGTTCCAAAGTGAGGGCCCTGGTTTGGATCGAGTGTACCCCAAGACTTGGGACAGTGACTTTGGGTCAGTGAAACTGTCCAACTCCCTGAACTTCCTGGCTCTGTCCTGATGAGAGGCTGGTGCTTTCTGCCTTGTTTGAAGGTGATGTAGGGACCTCTCCCTGCACATGACAGGTGCTGGCTTCAAGATGAAACCCCACATCTCCTCTTGGCCACCAGAGGAATAAATGTTGTCAGATTTCAACATAACTTGGCCAGTAAGGTACTGAGTCACCTGAGGGAAAAAAAGGATTCTGCCAAAGGAGCAGCAAGATCTGGCTGTCACATACCTGCAGAGCCAGGATACATATAGGGCTTGGATCCCGAGGGTGCTGAATCAAGGGGTAATAAAACATGAAGTTGGGTAAGGAGAACTGATCAAAATGAGAGCCCCCTCCTGAGATAAGCATTTAACTTCTACAATACAGGAGGGGACCCTGGGAGACTGTGCTATCAAGCTGCTGGGTTGACTCTTAGAAGCTCAGAGAAAGCAATAGGAATTGGAAATGCTAGAGCTGCTGGGGTAGATAATAGAAGAAAGAATCAAAAAGCTCAGAAAAAGAGGGCATGTTAGGGTGGATGTACTGTGGAAGGAGGAAAACTGGCTTTATTTTCATGACAGTTGGTTTACCAAAGCAATACGAATGCACTAGGGAGAGGGCAACAGCAGCCCTGAGACCAGTTGTGGTGTCCTCTGCAGGCTGGAGTTGATGGTGGGAGATACTGCTGCAGGCCCAGCTTCCTAATGGCAACATGGATGATCAGATCCTGAAATAAGAGAGGCTGGGTGGTGACGCTTCATCAGAAGCAAAGTGCATAAATTGTTGTAATAAGTGGCAAGGTTAGAATGTCAGCTAGGTAGCATAAGCCACAGAAAGGTACAGAGATTATTAGAACAAGGTGTACCTAGGGACAAGAGAGGTGGGCAGCCACCAAGGCCATGGTTGAATTGGTGCAGTCACAATAAAACAAGGACAGACCATTGGGAGGCTGAAGGCAGCCTAAAAAATAAAATGTCATGAATTCTTGCCATTTATGGATATAAGGCAGTTTGAAGACTATGAAGTCATGGAATACAGGAGAAACAAGGTCCTTAGGAGGGAGTACCCTACCAAGTCATGGCAAGTGTAGGTGGTAATGATAATCCTGTTTTTTCCCCAAGGGAACCTATAGCCTTTCACCTGAATGTCATATACTAGGAAAGGGGGACTACCTGGACATTTTGAGAACTCCTAGAGGCAGGCTCCAAATCTACACTGACATGAGAAGACTTGAAACATTGTTATGATCCCCTGCTAGAGTGGGCACATGTAGGGGCCAGGTAACAAATCGATGGGGGTTCTGCCACAGTTGAGTGGATCTATGAAAAGATCATTTCCTTGGCCCATTAAAGGTCTAATCAGAGTGGGTATGTTTGGCAGTTAGCAGAAATTTTATGTTTTCTTCTTGGACTATGGAGGAAAGATCTATCATAGTTGGTAAGGCCAAGAGGAAATCTGAAAATTTTCACCCTGCCTAGACAGGAGAGTATGTGCAAAATAATATCACAACCTAGAAGAAAGGGTAGAGAGCAGAGCTACCACTGAAGACTTAAAGGAAAGCGGGATGGTCGTCCTCATGACTTAGTTCACCAGTCCTGCTCCTACTGAAACCAGAAGCATCTTGGCAAAAGGTGGAGGATCACTTCAATTTCAGTGCAATTGTCACCTGATTATGGCTGTTCTGCAATGTGCTAGGTATTTGCACAGTCTCATGTACTTGACATGTAACCATCCCTCTGGCAAGTGCATTCTTTTCCGTATGTATTAGGGAGACTCAAAGCATTCTCATTCATGTGGTGGTAGGGTAGACACGACAGTAAACACTTAAAAGCCACCTTCTGACATGATGTGCTGTGACACTGGAACGCTGTTCAAAACATCATATTGGTTCACCATATAGAAGAAAGCATGTTAATTGAACCAGATAAATAAGAATGAACAAATGTGTTGGAGCCGTTGTAACACACATGCTTCAGAAGGGAGAAGGGAGAAGGTAGAATATTATGGAGATAAGGGACCTGACATATCAGAAATTTTTAAGCTCTGGGACATCCTTTTGAAGGTAATAGACAAGTAACTGCATCTCATGCACTTCACCACCAAGGCTTGCCAGGCCTCTCTGGATTTTGGAGGCAGCATTTTCCCAGAGAGAAATGCGCCCTGACCTATTTATTGGATGACATTGGAGAGCTGCAAGCTGGGAATGGGGTTTAGAACAGGAAATGGTCCTGTAGGGAGTCCAGCCTGCAGTATACAAAGCCCTGCTGCTCCTAGCCTTAAAATGCAAAATACCATATTGAGACTGGCAGTGTTTGTGGTGAGACAAATTGTCATATAGAGTTTATTACAAGTTCCAGTAGGAGAAACAAGATTCTGGACATGAGACATCACTGACTCTATGACCCGAGCTGCTCATTATAAGCTGTGTTCTGTCAAATTTATCAAGTCATAAGTTTAGACAGGCTCAGCGGTGATTCATTATAAAAGTGGAGCATCCACGTTTGGGCATGAACAGAGCCAGAGGGTTCAGTTAAGCTGCATGAGACAGTGGTCTAGACCTCGTGGTCATCCACCTTTGTTGCAGCTTGCACATATGGACACATAAGGGGTCTCTCATGATCAGTTAACAGAGCAGGGAAAGGCCAAGTTTGTTTTACAGATGAGCTGGCTTAGTATGTGGGTACAAGCTGAAAATAAACTAATAGTATGTTTTAATCTCATTTGAAGGTTGTTCAGAATTAGCAGCAATGGGAGAGCTTTTCTGGAGCAAAGATTTGGGTGCTGTATCTGATCATCCACTGTGGAAATAGGTTTAGCCCTAGATAAGAACACATGCAGAGGGTGCCAAAAAATGGGTACACATTTTAAGAAAGGAAAAAACTGTATTGAAATTATAATCTTCAATATATACCAATAACAAAAGATGAAAACAAGTCACCTTTGACTTCGGCAATTAGAAGAGATGCCCCAAGTGGTTACCATCAGCATTCAGACACTTCTGATTACAGTGAACTCCTGCTTGAGCAATGTCGACCAAAGTGTTCACTTGTATCGCTGTAATGGCTGTTTCACTTTCTTCCTGAAGTACCACCAGTGTAGCTCATATTTTCTCCAGTACAATACACCCTTTAAGGTCCCACATAGGCAGAAGTCAAGAGTGTTAAGTCAGGAGAAAGTGGGGGAAACTCAATCTCACCTCTTCATCCTACAAGATGTGTGAGGTAAGCTCTCACATCTTGGTGCATGTACTAATTTGAGATGCAAACTTTCTCTTTTGCTGTCGTAAGAATGTGTCATATGCTTGTTCTGCTAACTCCTGTCTCACGTGCACACTGGTAGACTTCTGTGGGGAGTGTGTAAACTGTTCCAACATCACAGTAGAAGAAGCAGAATTTGTTGTTGTGCGAGGCCTCCTGGATCTTCCCTTGCGCACATCACACACAGTACCATACATTTAAAACTTTTCTTTTTTTTTAAATTTCAGATTAACATGAGGGTACAGACAATTACATTGTTTGCACTTGTTAGGTAGAGTCCAAGTTATAGCTGTGTCCCTCGCCTAGGAGGTGTGTCTTATACATTTTGCCTGTTAGGTGGGAGCACATCAACCTCCCTCCCTCTTTCCCTCTCCCCTTTTCAGGCTTTCTCCCCCACTTGAGTTTAGTTGTGTTTTTCTTTTGTGTGGACAGTATTTGTTCATCTACTGCTTCATATTAGTATTGAGTACATTGGATTCTTGCTTTTATTCTTGTGGTACTTTTCTAAGTAGAAGGTTCTTCAATTCTATCCAGGTTAATACAAAAGAAGTAAAGTTCCCATCTTTTTAATGGCTGAATAGCATTCCATGGGATACACATACCATAGTTTATTAATCTATTCATATCTTGATGGGCACTTGAGTTGATTCCACATCTGGGGCTTGCAAATTGATCTATGATAAAAATTCTGGTACATATGATCTTATGGTAAAAGGTTTTTTGTTTTTTTTTCTTCTGACTAGACACCCAAGAATAAGATTGTAGAATTAGCTGAAAGGTCGACTTTTAGTTCTTTGAGGATTCTGCATATCTTTCCAAAGAGGTGTATTAGTTTGCAGTCTCACCAGCAGTGTATAAGCACTCTCTTTTCTGCAGATTTGGGACTTTGTGATGTGTGCTGTTCTCACAAGGATTAGGTGGTATTTCAAGGTGGTTTTGACTTGCATTTTTCTGATAATCAAGATGATGAGCATTTTGTCATGTGCGTGTTGACCATTCATTTGTCTTTTGGAGAAGGTTATGCTCATATCTTTTGCCTAGTGATAAATGGGGACGCTAGTATTCATTTGATTAAAGCCATCTTTTGAGCAAACATCATACTACACATTGTTACTATAATTCAATTCAAGTTTGAAAAATAATACATAGATAACATCTCTTGAATTTTGTATACATGTTTTGGCATCTCTTCATGGGTGGAGGTGAATGTCTTGGTTGGTTTGTCAAGGGTCTGGAATGAGAAAGACTGGACGACTGGGGGCTAATGGCCTATGAATGGATCTGTGGGATTGGTGGACACAGAGTGTGATCTTTGTAAGTCATGCTAATGCTGGCCAGTGAGCATCTATCATGGAAGAGGCACTATGCAGACAAAGAGAGAGAATACCTTGGCCAGGTGATGGCAGCCAGCCTGTGTCATCAGCCACTGATCCAGCGGTCTTTTGTGTGTGTGCTACGATGGCAGGAAGGGGACTGTGCATCAGGCAGGATGGGCTTCTTCTCACCAAGGTGAATCTCTTTGTATGTTGCTGTGTGTGCTGCCTTCCTGCACAGAGATGGATCCTGAACACCTGTAATAATACCATCCCTTGAGGACAGCAGCCAGCTACTTGATGACAAGCTGATTACACCAGAGCCTTTCTACCCTGGTAGGACAGTGATTTGTCTTGACTGAGATCAACATACATCTGGGGTGGGGCTTGCCTTTCCTGCAGGTGGTGACACAGCCAGTACTAGTAGCCAAAGATTGCTATGTGACCCATTATCCTTGGGCATAACATTAACTAAAATGAGGGAGTCCACATTACTATAGCAAAGGTGGTGAGGCCACAGCACATGAGTGTGGGGTCCTGTGGCCATATAATAGAGCCAATGACTCAGAAAAGGCCAGTTTGGTAGAAAGAGCAGCCTTACAAAGACGGAGCTGCGGCTTCATTCGGTGGGTGCAGTGCACACTCTGAATCCACAGATCTTAGATACCTTGCAAAGGTCTGGAGAAACAAGGAGTGACCCCATTTAGAATTACCTCAGTGACCATTTTGGGGAGTTTAAGCTGTCTCCTCATGTTAGTCTGTAAATCTAGAGGTCTTGGTTCCTAGAGAGAGGTTGCCTCCAGCAGAGGATATATACAGAAAGAGTTTAATTAAACTCTAGTTTCTAGTTGCTCCTTACCTACTTTGAGATATCCACATTGAGACACCAGCAGACCAGTAAAAGAGTCATCACCTAGCAGGGATAAGTGGCCCTGATTGTCAGGAAGAGGCAGAGACTCTGCTTTATGATGGGAATGGAGGATGTCACCCAGGTGATCCCCTGGGTATTTGTAGGTAAATCCCTGCCGAATGGGTAAGATCAGTTTGAGAAAGGCTTTCTGACCCGAGGCCCAGACTCCAGAGGGATGAGGTCTCTCTCCCACTCTCTAGGCCACCTCAGCTTACCGATAGAGATGAAAATCTAGATGAATAGGAGAAAAGAGAGACCGGGAGCATCACTCGTGGCTTCAAGAGCGCTGCAGTGTAGTTCATGCCTCAGATCTTTCAGCTAGAGTTTCCTCAGGAAGCAGGACTCACCTGAATCCTGAAGGAGTAGTTTCCAAAAACAGTGAAGTAAGTGAGTGCAAATGTGTTGATGTGGGGCATGCTGCCTCGCCCGGACCTGCTGTCCCTCCACGCACTTTGGGAGAGAGATGCTTCCTCAGCTGCTGACCAGTGTCAGGGGCAGATGGATCCAGGCTGTGTTCCTCTTCTAAAGCTGTCTTCACATTTCTGGGACCCCATACCCTTCCTGGGAGGCCTGCCTGCACCTGTTGTAGTTGGACACTAGGGTTTCAAGCTCTAGGTCCTTCCCTCAGTGGCCCCTCTCTGAAGGGCCCCCTGAGACCTAGAGCTCTTTGTGGGGTCACCTGAAGCCTCTCTTACATCCCAGTTAAATTCTTGGCTGTGTACAATCCTGCTTCCTTCATTGCTTTGTAAGTGTTATTTCTGGAAGTACCTACTCTCTGCAAATCTCCTACAAATTGTCACCATTGAATCTGTTTCTAGAGACCTGAGCTAAGGCAGAGTGATTGATATATTTTAAGGGCAACCAGAAGCTTCCTTTAAATATTACCATATATGTGGATGGTGTCCCCTCTTTGCCTATACAAAGGTTTGCTCTCCTTTGGGGAAAGGTTTTTCTTAGAAAAATGGAAATGAAATTCTAGAAGAAAAGAAATCTCAGTAGATATGGTTGACTTAACCGCTCAGCAAATGGGCTCTATCTTGATAATTGTTATATTTACTTTGTAGTATTTAACCACAGTTAGAGGGTGTAAGAATTATGTTTATTTTAAATAAACAATGGCTCATGCTTTGAATCAATAAATATTAATACTATCTAATAATTTATATAAAAACTAGTAATGAATAGGGATAAAATGAAAAGAACTTTGAAATCAGAGATGTAGGATATAAATCTCAACTTGCCATTTCCAATATGTGTGTTGGACAAATCAAATTTTCTCAGCTTTAGTTTTGTTAATCTCTAAAAAGGAAATAATGCCTATTTTGTGAGGGTTTCTTCCTATTTTTCTTTGTTAAGAATTAAAGAAGAGCTCCTGGGCCTGCAGCTGATAGGCTTGACACATAAACTCATCATTTTGGTCAACAAACATTCATTCAACTCAAATCTTTAATAATCAACAAATATTTATTGTGTGCCAGCTCTAGTACTAGGTGCTTGAGTAGACAGGTGGACGCGCCATGATTCCTCTTTTGAAGGCGCTCACAATTCGGAGAAAGAGGCATACACATCAAGAAAAAGGAGCTAGATTTGAGATGATTGACTTGCAGATTTCTGATATATTCAGCTTGATGAATAGTAATGTTCCAGATTTTCCAATCTTTTTTTTTTTTTTTTTTTTTCAAGTAGACAGGCTGGATTTGGAGTATGGTGCTTAGATGGGTTTCTAGGAAGCGAAGCTGTGGCGGGAGTAACACCTCCCTGAGTGAGATGGAGAAGATTGCATTTCCCAGAACTCTTCCTGGGCAAAGCAGGTGAGGCATGTGTGGGGCCCGAGCTGAGGTAAGGGAGTTGATATTAGAACAGGCACCCCTGGGGTGCACTCTGCGCTGTGGTTCATGGTGGTCTCCCGTTGCTCCCCTAGCCATGCCTTGGGCAAATGTTCAGCATACACAGCTTTGAAGAAGCACCTATTCAGGAGCCTGCTGCGTGTGCCCATCCATGTGTTTTAATAGAGGCCATCCCATCATCATTTTCCGTAGAGACACCCAGGAATCAAGAGTTAAGATGGCAGTGGTTTGTAGGCGGTCAGGGATCCAGCTCTCTCAGTCCCAGCTTGCTTGATCACACCCTCCTTCAATATTTAAGTGTATGATTCTGAAGCACTGGCAAAAAAGAGACATATGACAGTAGCATAAGCTCTTAGCATGAATTTTATTTAAACAGCCTTTGGAGTGGTCATTTTATTGTCATAGTTGCTCCAATCAATGAGATGGATAGAGGGTCTTGGGGCTGCAGCTGTTTGTCTGATCATTTAACCTTCGGAAGCAGATTTTATTAAAGTGTTCCTGTTGCTGAAAATGAATTACAAAGCTTTCCTTTTTCTGTAGGAAATAAGAATGCCCAGATGAGATTACATGGCTTCCTATGATATCTAAATAAGATTAGTTTGCTGAAGATCACATTAAAATCCCATTAAAGAGACAGTTCCGCACCAGCCCCCGTTCTCCTCAGGCAAGTTCTGAGCGAGTTGATGAAAATTGCTCAGGGATGACACACAGACATTGAGCACCCTGTGGAGACAAGAGGGTGGCAGTGGAAATATTCCCCCCACCACGTTCATCACAGGAGGAGGATTTGTGTACATGGCCCATTACTTACAAATGACAGTTCCTGACTCTAAGGAGGGAAGACTTTAGGAAGAGCATGGTAATAAGATGAAAGGATCACAAGATGGAGGCATTGGGGTCATCCTCAGAGAGGATCCAGGAAATCATTAATTCATTTTTTGTGTGACAAGGATAACAATATTACCATTTAAGTATTTATAGGCTACCCTGAAGCCTGCTTCTGAGAAGAAGGGATTTTTCGCTCCCCAGAGGCTGCTGAGCCTAAACTTTTGTTGTGCAGATCTAAGCTATCAGTATAACTTTGGAATTAGTACTGAGAAAAGATAAGTTGATTTTCATTAGGAAGGGAAGTGGGCAGCTCCTACAATGCTCAAATGTGATCAGCAGGGAGGTTGGAATTTCGAGAGAGCAAAGAAGCCTGTGGAGAGAAAAAGCTGGGAGACTAAGAGGGGCTGTTGTGACTGACCTTGGGGCAGTCAGGTGGATGATGAGATCTGCAAAGTATGACGATTTATATCTCTTCAAAGTGCTTCTTTGAAGATTTAAAATGTATTTCAAGGCCGATGCCATGGTTCACGCCTATAATTCTAGCACTCTGGGAGGCTGAGGCAGTTGGATTGGCTGAGCTCACAAGTTCGAGATCAGCCTGAGCAAAAGCAAGACCTGCTTCTAAAAATAACTGGGCATTGTGGTGAGTGCCTGTAGTCCTCGCTACTCAGGAGGCTGAGGCAAGAGAATCACTTGAGCCGAAGAGTTTGAGGTTGCTGTGAGCTATGACACCAAGGCACTTAAAAACAAACAAATAAATAAAATGTGTTTCAATTTTTTTTTTTTTTTTATGTAGAACTGATTTTTTTTTGAATGTGTACAATGAAGCTAGGAAATGGGCAAACCTCATTTGTTCATTAATTTAATTATTGAATTTTCTTGAGTGCTAGGGATTTATTAGAGACCTGGAGAAGATGGATAGAGATAGCTTAAGCACATCAGTACAATTCAGTACAATAGGAACTTCAATAGAAGCAAGTGCAGGAAGCAGAGGGGCTGCAGAGTACCTTCAGGTGGATAGTCCGGGAAGGCCTCCCAGAGGAGCAGAGAGACAACCCTAAGGGGTTAGTTTGCTTCAGGCTTGCCTGAGCTTATGTGGGTGTTTACAGTGGTCTGCCAGAACATATTTTACTGTCTGCTTCCTCTCCACATTCTGGCTTCCTCTGCTGATGGAAGGGGGTGACTTTTATCAAATTATAAAAGTAAAAATATTGGGGGCCTACGGCAGCTGCACACAAATCCTTTTCTCCCTCCTCCTTCTCCGTTCCTCCTAAGACAAAGTCACAAAGGATCTGGCTAGCTGCAGACCCCACAGATTTCTGTCAAAAGACCCTAAACTCAGTCAAGCTGTGGAATTTACTCCCCCACAACTGCCCCACGTAAAAGTGATCTCTAACTGCCCCCAGTGCAATTGCCATCGTTGCACTGCCCAGGCCCATCACCCTCCCCTTTCCATAAACCTGGCCTGAACATGTCCACTGAGGCCTTGTCTCTGGGTGCCATCATTTAATCCTTTCATTCAACATATGACGTCCTTGATGAACTTTTCTTTGAATACCTTCATGGAAACAGCTCTGCGTGAACCTTGGATTATTAGAACATATTTCTCACTTCCATTGGAAATTATAACTTGAAAGAATAAGTTCTCATGGTGCTTATATTAATACCACTTAGCTTATTTTTATGTTACTAAGTTGTAAAATGGAATCATATTCAGTCACTTGAAATCTTTTGCCCCTTTACCATTTTTTATTTTGAAGTAAATATTGTTTGTGTTGTTAAAAGTTTTCTGTAAACAATTCAGACCACTTATTTTCTATAGCCATAAGATCATAGTTTAAGGAAATGTAAAATAAAATAACACTAGAACTAGTTAACTAAAAAACTAGCTGTTTAAATATTTGTATTATTTCCAAATGTCACAAAAATAAAATCTATTAATAATGACATTTACTTGTTAACAGCATGTTTTTTCAGGACAGTGGCATCAGTGAGGGTAAGGATACATTTTTTTTTTATAGCTTTCAAAAGTTTCATTTTTTAAAAAATGTGAGCATGTCTCATTTGGTAACTGAAAAAAATTTGAAAAGTGATGAATATATATTGCTTATATAAAACAGGTAGAGAGGTCAACTGGATAATATAGTGTGTCTATTCTTGTTTAACTTCTACTTGAGTCACTATCAATGTTCAATACTGTTAATTTTTTCCCAGGCCATGTTTTTAAGTTGAAATTAGGCCTTAAATCTTTGAAATTCATGTTCAATTAACTGGAAAATAATGAAGTTGTGCAAAAAGGCTCACACCAGCATTTCCTTGATGGTGGTGGTGGTAGTGAAGATGATGAAAATGTTGATTACAGTGATGATGGTGAGCGTGGTCATGAGGGTGGTCATGATGCTGATGATTTCAAAAGGCTGCTGAGCCCCAAAGAGTTGAATAGGGTCAGCTGTGAACTCATTTTTAAAGGTAGGAAATAAAAATTTAGAGTTTCATTCAAATACTTTATCTTCTCCAAGGTCATCCAGCCATAAGCAAAAGGGAAGAAGAACTTACCTTTAGAGTTATAGCTGTTTTTTCTCTCCCCTCTGCCATGACATTGTTTTTGTTAAGGTTTATTTGCTTGCCAGAAACTACATTAATTTTTAGTGTATTAGTTCCAGCATGTTTAGACTTTAATGTTTTTGGATGTTCATGAACTCAGGCGGTTAGTTCTAGAAAATGAATTGCTCTCTGTTTCTTTTTACTTGGTGGGAGGACTTGGTGGTGGTAGCACTTGTGAGTAGTAGTTTTTTTTAATCTTTGATATTGATCACTTTCAATGAAAGATTGGTTTGGGGGTTTATTTTTGTGTTTACTTTAAAAAACAAAAGTTAATTTTATTATTTATTTTTAATTTTTTTTATTGTTAAATCATAGCTGTGTACATTAGTACAATCGCCTGTACCCATTCTAACATGCACCATAGATGTGGCCCCACCCATTACCCTCCCTCCACCAAAACCTCCCTCCTCCATTCCCCTTCCTTGGCCCTTTCCCCATAGTCTTGTGGTATAGTTCGGTTATAGCATTCATGTGAAAGCTATAATTAAGCTTCATAGTAGGACTGAGTACATTGGATATTTTTTGTTCCATTCCTGAGATACTTTGCTAAGAAGAATATGTTCCAGCTCCATCCACGTAAACATGAAAGAGGTAAAGTCTCCATCTTTCTTTAAGGCTGCATAGTATTCCATGGTATACATGTACCAATTTCTACCCTTGTTCTCTTTATCGTTTTCTCAACACAGCAGCCAGAGCATTCTTCTTAAAACACACACACACGAATGGACTAGCAAAGTGTGTGTGTGTTTTAATAAGAATCCTCTGGCTGCTGCTGTGTTGAGAAAATGATAAATAGAACAAGGGTAGAAATTGTGATAGCAGTTGGGAGGCTCCATGACTATTGTATATTTGTTCAAAATTATTATTTTATCCTTGTCAAGATTAACTATTGGGTGATTATGTTGTCCTTTCCACTTAACTTTGGGATTGGGGGCATATGGCTTGATTGCCCAATAAAATGTGAGATGTAACCTATATCTTGTTAGAGTAGAGCTTTAAATGGTTTGGCTCTGCCAATCCTGACCTTTTGCTTTCCACCATGAGAAAACCATGGCTTTAAGCTGTGTCCTTAGTAGACATGTGAAGTTAAACTTCTTGTCCCAGCAGAATTCAGTAGACACGTGAAGTTAATTCTTGTCCCAGCAGAATGAGTTATGGCCCTCATGTAACTTGATCAAGAAATAAGTATTTATTTCAGGCACCTCCAGAGATTCTGGGATTGAGGCTACAAAATAAGCAAACAAACAAAACTGGAAGCAGTACAAGTGGTGAGAAGTGGTTATATTTTACATATATTTTCAAGACTAATTAATAAGATTTGCTCATATTTGCAAGATGTGGGATGAAAGAAAAGTAGAAGGGTCAAGAATGATTTAGAAGTAATTGGGTGAATGGGGCATCCTGTAATGCAGCAGTTCTCAACCTGCGGTCATGACCCACAGGAACTGTATTAAAGGGCCGCGGCATTAGGAAGATTGAGAACCATTGCTCTAATGCAATGGGGGAGATGTGGAGAAGAGCAAGTATAGGTGGAAGCAGGATTTTTGGCCATCTTCTGTTTGAGATGATTATAGGCGATTCATATATAGATCTGTTTGTACTTTTCAATAAATCATTATTTTATTTGTTTATTGTTTTATTTTACTTTATCTACAAAAAGAATGTTTGCTTTTTTTGCATTATTATTATTATTATTATTATATATAAGAATGTGCACCATAGATGTGGCCCAACCCATCACCCTCCCTCCGGGTTTCGGCAAGAGACTTTAAATACTTGCCTCAACAAGAAGGGGATTAGTCCTATTAACTGCCAAAAAGGGAGGCATCTGTTTATTTTTACAGGAGAAGTGCTACTTTTATGCCAACAGATCTGAGATCGTGCAAAACAAGCTCAAAACACTCGAAGAAGATCTAGAAAAAGAGAAGAAAAGAAATTCTAGAAAATCCCCTGTTGACGGGCCTACATTGTTTTTCACCCTACCTTCTTCCCCTGCTACCCTTATTTACCCTTCACCTTTGGGCCCTGTATCCC
>CAUYPK010015775.1:0-19173 GCA_963574355.1 Loris lydekkerianus | reverse complement strand
TATAAAATGAAGTATTATTTTTTCAAGATCTTTAAAGTATGACAATGGAGCTTTAATAGGTATTGCATTAAAATTATATATTGCTTTGGGCAGTATGGACATTTTAACAATGTTGATTCTTCCCAGCCATGAGCATGGTATCTTTTTCCATCTGTTAACATCTTCAGTTATTTCTTTTTTCTTTTTTCTTTTTTTTTTCATTTTTGTAGCTAAAAATAATTATTTATTATTTATTTTTTATTATTGTTAAACCATAGCTGTGTACATTAGTGCAATTGCCTATACCCTTTCTAACATGCACCGTAGATGTGGCCCAATACCCTCTCTGCACCAAAACCTCCCCCCTTCCTTCCTTTTCCTTGGCCCTTTCCCCATAGTCTTGTGCTATAGTTGGGTTATAGCCTTCCTGTGAAAGCTATAATTTAGCTTCATAGTAGGGCTGAGTACATTAAATACTTTTTCTTCCATTCCTGAGATACTTTGCTAAGAAGGATATGTTCCAGCTCCATCCATGTAAACATGAAAGAGGTAACACCCATAAATATGTAGCCTTTATATATTCGAACATGTTTACATGTATCAGTCAGTGGAGGGAGGGTAATGGGTGGGGCCACATCTATAGTGCATCTTAGAATGTGTACAGGCAATTGCACTAATGTACACAGCTATGATTTAACAATAAAAAAAATAATTATAGTAAAATAAATAAATAAAAATAGAAAAAAATATATAATTTCTAAAAGTAAATATTTCCAACTTCTTCAAGTTCATTGCATCATACAGCACTTATAGAGAACACTGAACTGTTTTAAAAATACTAGTTCAGGAATGCAGGTATAGTCTCCATGATCTCAGTCTAGCATGTTTTCCAATCTGTATTATAATTAAATGGACGAACCCAGTTAACATTCCTGAAGCGTGTTCCTGGTAGTAGACATCAGAAGTGTTATTTGAAAAGGGGTGATATATTAAACAATTAAACAATTTTCCTTGCTGAAAGCTTTCAATGTGTAAATTTCTTCATTGTGAATTTTTTAGCACATGTAACTTTCTAGTCTACTAAAATGATTTCACAGTGGAATTTACTTTGTAAAAGTAAATTTACCAACACATGCTTTGGAACACTGACCTAGGAAAGCAAGTGAAATCCACTTCCAAAATATTAGCATCATTAGTATTCACCTTTAACTGCAGCTTTCACTGGTAGCAATGCTTTTATAAAGTACGGCTTGGCTAGAGGATTTCTTCTTGATTTCTTGATTCACATCATCACTTCATCTACTGCAATAACACTGACCAGTACTGAGGTGTTGCTGATTTAGAATTGCAGAAACAAACTGATGATTCACTCCTTAGTTAAGCAGAACCTACCAGTACAAACAACTTTATTGACTAGTGTGACTGATTCATGAAATATTACCCCGAAGGTGAGTGAGAGAGGAAGAAAAAGTTGGTATCTGGTGGATGACTAAGGCAAGAGTCTAATTCTAAGACAATTAGAATTTTAAAATTAGAAATGAGAATCTCCTCTTTTCCTCTTGGGGAGAGAAAGATCATCAGATCTGTCGCAACGTTTTGGAAACCATAACACAAGTATTATTAAACAAAAGGCAAAGCAGATTATGAAATTTCAGCTTTTGGTTTTGAGTTCAGACTTGCTAACAATATTCAGGGATGAAAATTATATATATGTTTTGTAATTTTTAAAAATCATGTTATTATATATGTGAACATCATAAGAAAAATTTCTTTCATGGCCTTTAAGGTTATCAGAAATTTATCACATACTGAGGTTGATTAACTCTCCTAATTCCTTGAAAAAAATTTCTTTAAAGCCATTCCACTTACTGTGAAATATTAGAGCTTTCTAAGAGACTGAATAAGTGATGGTATTTTAGTATAGAATGATTACGCAAATCAGATTTCATGGTGATCATTTCCTGGGCAAAGCATTTAATGTTCAATGACTGAAATTTCTTCATTTTTATGTTGTTACTAGAGAGTAAAGAAAGGAAACAGGGCAATGCATAAACAGGGAAAGTTTCTGAGCGAATTGACATCACCCCCTCCTGTGACAATGCCAAATACAAAAATGATGTTACTCTTGCCCTCAAAGAGCTTACAGTAAAATAGGTATAATCAAATGTGACGCAAAAGTAAGAACAGTATCTATGGAAATGCAGAGAAAAAAATAATTCTGTACATGGGAGCTAATGAGGAAGCTTCAGTGGTCATATGTGATACAGGCAGTAAGGAACAGGTGTTGTAGCAATGGCACATTGAAGACAAAGGTCACAATGGATTTGGTGTCTGGGGAGGGCTCACTTCCCAGTTCACAGATAGTCGACTTTTTGCTATATTCTCCACCCTAGAGGCAGCAAGGGACTGTTCCTGGGCCTCTTTTATAAGGGCACTGACTCTGTTTATGAGGGCTCTGGGCTCAGGATCTAGTCACTTCCCAAAGGCTCCACCTCTTGATACCATCATCTTGGGGGTTAGGATTTCCATGTATGAATTTGAGGGGGACACAATCATTCAGATGAAATCACTAGATGCTAACCATGTTGTCTTTCTACTGGTCCTGCTAGAGAACAAGGGAGCCAATGACTGGACTGGGGACATTTTTTTAGGTTTTGCCTTCTACCCTACACTGCAGGTCTTTAATTTCTTCTAGCCTAAGTTGTTATTCCATTTGTCTCTACATGAATTTTCTATTTCTGTTGGCGCCTTCAGATTGACAATATTTCCTCTTAACATTCAGTGACTTTTTTTCTCAAAATGCTCTTCCTCTTGTATGATGATGCCCGTTCTTTCCCCCTGCCCTGCTTCTGCTTCTAGGCACCAGGGACACTAGGTCTCCCATCTCCTGCTTGCCTGGAAGGTATAATTAGACAGATGGGCATGAACCTATGCAACAAAAAGATGTCAGGACATGAGAGCTGTGTTCAGGGAGAGCTACTGCTTCATTTTCTTTGGAAATCATGGTAGATCAAAGGAAGCAGTGTGAAATAAGGCCTGGAAGACAGATAGGAGCTCTTGCATGAAATCCTTGAATTTAGTTAAAAAAGTCAGGCTAGGGTTTTTGTTATTGTTGTTGTTGCAAGAAATGGTAGTATATTTAATGTATTTTACCAAAGAAGTAATGTGCTGTATGTTTTTCATCATTAAGGTGAATTTGTGGTATTGAGAAAAGTGAATTGGCAAGGGAAGAGTCTCATACAACTTGATCTGGTATCATGAAATTGGGAATGCAAGATTGAAGGAAATACAAGAGAACAATTTTGGAAGTAAATTATTAGTATATTATGGGTGGTTAATACTGAAGAGGAGTTGGCAATGATGTGAACTTTCAAAAGGTGGTGGGTAACAGCAAGTTGTTGAGAGTCAGTGGATGGAAAAGAGAAACAAGGAATTTCTAAAGAAATGGTTTATGCTCAGGGGAAGTGGGATGGAGTGATAAAAAGTAGACTGAATTTGAAATTTGAAAATGGGCTCAAATCCCATCTTGGGCAAAATGTGACTTCTATGAATCTTATTTTTCTTGAATAATGCCTTTTTGTAGACTGGTTAATAGAATGAATTATATGAAATAGTTATGAAAGTTCCTGTATGCAGTCGGTGCATTACAAAATTTAGCTTGAACCTAAATCTCTAGGTTAAAATGGGCCTCAACCCTGGTTCAACTGGGTCAGGGCAAAACTATATATCCTGCCTATAGCTAAATACGTTTCCCAGCTTTTTTACCAAATAGTCATTCTGCTCACACTTGGATCCCCTCTGGAGACAGAGAACTCCTCACCTTGCCATATTAACTCATTTCATCTATAGACACTCTTGAATGCAAATGGTCTGTGTGTGAGGTATCTTCTTAAAGCAGTGATTCTCAAACCATACTGTGTATGAGAACTGCATTAAGATCCCAGCTAAGTTGATTCGTGGATCAGCAAGAAACTTCTGTTTCTGTGATTCTGATGATGAAATTCTTTGATAAAAATTATTCCCAAACTTTCCCTTCATGTCCTACTTTGACATCTAAGAGTTATATAGAATAAACTTACTATGATTCAAGAAAATTGCTGTTGAGTCTCCGATGACTTTCTTTTCCAAATATAATATAAAATTACATGGGTAAAAGTGCTTTAGAAAACAAAGAACCTCATAAAATGATTTTAAACATTATCTTGTGATGAAAGAATATTTTTAAAGGACATCACAAGTCTATAAATAGTTTCATCATAATAGCTAACACCTATTGAAGGTTTCTACATGGCACCTATGTTGCAGACCTTATTCTGTCTAATATTATATTTCTTACTTTCGCATTACACAGTTGAGGCTTAGAAAAGTTATGTGTATTTTCTAGGTATATAAAGTGACACAGTCAAATTTCAAATATCACAGTTTATTGCTTTATTTAAAAACTAAAAAGATTTTTTTTTCTTTCGTAGCCAAGACCATCTTCAAGGAACTTCATGAAGTTGGTAACACAAGAGAAATATATTTCCACGTTTAAAAGTAAGATGAACTATTTCTCCTAGTTGTATGTTTTTGTTAATCATATTTCTGTCTGTTTGCATTATTATTATGATGATGTTGGCTGGGGTGCAGTAAAACAATAACAATTTCTTTCCAGGAAAAAAGTAATTTATGTTTTCTTCCGGAAGTATGTTCCTATGACATTAGCTTTTTGGAGGAGTCTTGTGTGCTCATGATCCTACAGTACTGGAACTTGGGAGACAACAGGAATGGAATGTAAAGAAAGGGAAGAGAAGGGCACTAAAAATTCATTTTGTCTATTTCACAATTTTGCTTGGAGCTGGTTGGCACCAGAGTCTACACAGAAGGTCTACACCAATTAATTCCGAATCTACCAAGACTTGTTTTATATTGCAAAGTTTAGAACCATATAAAAATAATTCTCTTTCTACAATCATGTTTAGTTGCCTGCTTTTCAAGTCTTATACAATATGGTGACAGGAGTTCTCATTTTTCAAGTCTGACATGTTTCTATTATGGTGATTATCATCATAGGGGAGAAAAGGACTGATGGTCTTTGCTTTTGATTCTATCAATTCTATATACAACCTGAATTTATTTGAAAAAATTCAAGAGTTTTTGATGCTCAGATTTTACTGGACACTGATTACAATCAGATCTTTGGAATGGAATGTGAGTGGAGAGTCTTTTAAAACCCCTGCTTCTGTTGTATACTAGGACTGAGGACTGCAACTTAGCCCCATGTTTGGAATCAAGCACAAACTGGATCCTGTGCCACATTTATTTATGAAAAAATGAGAAGAAGCACATGAAAAACAAAACTTAGCTGTCTATACCTATAATAACCAAGAAAAGCACAAGCTACTGAGGGTGAAGTGAAAACTTTGAGTCAACATAATACATTCATAATTTTTATATGAGGCAAAGGAATTTTTAGGTAGAAATGTGAGTGATTTTCAAAGAAAGAGAAATGGTGCTCAGAAATCCTTGAAAATCTGAAAAAAAATTTAATTCAAACTTACTAAATGCAGAATACAAATGCCTACATACAGTAACTAAGAAAATGCCATGAAGGCTACACTGAACAGTTTGATGAGAATACTTCAGATTGTATGTGAAAGCAGCACATTATACGCTTTGATTACACTAACGTACACAGCTATGATTTAACAATAAAAATTAATAAATTTAAAAAAAAATGTCAGAAGTAAGGATAAAGCTAAAACATGCTCTTTGCTCTTTTGAATTTACAATCTACTGCTTATTCTTGAAGGTTTAAAATGCTATCTCTTCCATGAGGTTTTTCTTGAAATTCTAATGGAAGAAATCTCTTTTCTGAATTTCCCTGGCAATCTTACAAAAATTTTGATTTACTGTTCTTAAAATGTAAGGTAAAAAAAATACTACATAAACACACAAGTTTCTTGAGGGTAGGAAACTTTTTGACCTCCTCCTTACAGTGCCTGGAAGAACATTCACCAAATATTCATTTATTCAAAAAGTATTTTAATAATACTTACAAAATCTATGTAAGTTTCAACATCCACCTATAAGGTAGTTGCCTTTGTGGAGCTACTCCAGAGAAGGAAACCCTCAGTAAGTAAGTAACAAAATAAATATGTCCGGGTATATAAATTACAATTTGTGGTAACTGGTAGGAAGTATAACCTGGTACTATGGCAGAGAATAACAGTGCAAGAACTAATTTAGATGGAAGGAGGCAGGTAGGAAGAGAAAGAGAGAAGTCCTCTTTAAGGAGGTGACATTAAACAGACTGACAAATTATTGGAGTTTAGTAGAAGTGTAGAAAAGAGCCAAGAAAAGAATAAAAGACACTCAAGGTCAATATGAAAAGAACACACTGGGTAAGAGAAAAGGCCAATGAAGATGAAGACAGAAGCATGAAGGGGTATCAGTTAAGAAGACTCTCCAGGTCTTTATTCCAAGAGTATTAGAAGGCATTTACAGGTAATATGCAGGGTGCCATATTTATTGTTCTAATTCTTATGTGAGGCAGATTTTACAGAAGGAAAAACAAAATTCTTACCGAGCCTTGGGCTATAACTGTTTTAATTTGCCAGAGTACAGAAAGACATTTGTTGAGACTTTAGAGGGATGAGAAGAACCATCTAATTACTGGGACACAAAAAGGCCTGAGGGGCAAAACTGAAGAATATTCTGCAAGGACTAATAAGAAGAATTTATTCCTCCTAGATTTTAAGATCTAAAGTCTTATGCTACTCTTTGCAGGTGACAGTTAAGCTTAAAGAATATTAAGAGTTTGGAGCCGGATAATATTCAAATCCTGATTCTGCTAATTTCTAACTGAGTCTCTTGGTGACATTTTCCTAAAGTTGACAATAGGTATTAAGTACAGAGGCTGCTAACGGGTCCAGATTTCAACAGCATTTGGGTAGGAGTTTAACAGTATCCTTAGCTTTTGTCTGCTAAACACCAGTAGCATTGTGTGTGTGGGGTTACCCTACTTCTCTTGGGAAGCATTTGAATTTTTTCAAGTTTCTGTGTCTCATATCCAGAATCATAGAAACGTGGAGATAATATCTGGTTTGTCATCCCTCAGGGTTATTATATGATTCAAATAAGGTAATGGGAAAATAAGAGGGAAAAAGGAGCACATAATATATATAAAAAACATTATTACTCTCTGAGTCATTATTATTATCATTATGCTCTATGAGAGCTTAATGATGAGGCAAAATAAAACCATTCAGATTTTGTTTATAGAATGCACTGTAAGGCTTAATTTACGGCTTATATAACTTTTAGGTGATTATTCAATAAGTATATGCTAATTGATTTTATCTGAGTCCAATAGTAACTTCCTTTACTTTTGTGGCATGTTCTCAGTCACATGCTGAGAACTTTTTCTGACAACTGCTGAGTCACAACAGTGCAGTATGTTTCCAAACCTAACTCTACAAAAAGGACAGGCTTCAAAGGCTGGGCACAGTGGCTTATGCCTGTAATCCCAGCACTCTGGGAGGCCGAGGTGGATGAATTGCTTGAGCTCAGGAGTTCAAGACCAGCCTGAGCAAGAGCAAGACCCCAACTCTAAAAAAAAGCTGGGTGTTGGGGTGGGTGCCTGTGGTCCCAGCTACTTGGGAGGCTGAGACAAAAGGATCACTTGAGCCCAAGAGTTTGAGGTTGCTGTGAGCTATGATGGCACAGCATTCCATAGAGGGCAACAAAGTGAGACTCTGTCTCCAAAATAAATAAATAAACAAATAAAATAATAAAGAATAAATAAATAAAAGAATAGGCCCGTATTAAATAAGAATCATTACTCATTTTACACAATGAAAACCGAGGCACAGGTTAACTGACTAGCTGAGGTCACAGGGCAGTTAGTCTAGTGGTAGTCAGTTTAGAACTCCGATTCTGACCTAAAGTGTAGAATGACAACACACAGTTAACTTTCTTGCTCTCTGGGCGCAACCCAGAAAAATTGATGTAGGAAAACAGAGCTGTAGTTTTGAGAGGGACTTAGAAAGAAATGTAGATCTATTCCTATAAAGAGGCACAGTTGGGTATTTTCTACATTCACACTAAACCAATGTCAAGTTATCCAAGTGCTCTGTCAAGTCATGAAGTCTTTGTCCACTAAGTTGTCTGAGAGGACCCGAATCTAACTGTACCTACCTCTATAGTAGCTGTGTTTAGAATGCTTTCTACCTGCTTATGATAGCTAGTATGTGCTAAAATTGTCACTGGCCATATTCCTGGATGCTCTACCTTTATGGGCTTTAAGGGAGGTGAAATGGGCTTCCATACAGCCCTAAGCTCCAGGCTATATTTCATCATTCTGTTTTGTTTTGTTTTGTTTTGTTTTGAGACAGGGTCTTTCTCTGTCACTTGGGCTGGAGTCCAGTGGTGACATCATCGTAGCTCCACATAACCTCAAACTCCTGGGCTCATGTGAGCCTCCTGCTTTAGCCTCTAGAGTAGCTAGGACTATAGGTGTATGCTATCATACCTGGCTAATTTTTTTAAGTTCTGGTCTCGAACTCCTCGCTTCTTCCTACCTTAGATTCCCCAAGTGCTAGGATTATAGGCATGACCCATCACCGCCGATCTCAGCATTCTGTTAATAATTCACAATAATGCCAAATGCCATTCTACTATATATAGTATATATACATATATTATATATATATACTATATATTTTTGCAGTTTTTGGCTGGGTCTGGGTTTGAACCCACCACCTCTGGCATATGGAGCCGGTGCCCTACTCCGTTGAGCCACAGGCACCATCCTATATACAGTATTTCTAGTGTTAGAAGCAGAACTTTAGAGAATTCATAAAAATGTCACCATTCTGGGCAGTGCCTGTGGCTCAACGGAGTAGGGCGCCAGCCCCATATGCTGGAGGTGGCGGGTTCAAACCCAGCCCCGGCCAGAAACTGCAAAAAAAAAAAAAAAAAAAAAAAAGGTCACCATTCTACTTCTTCAAAATATCAGATCACTTCTAATAATTATGCCTTTGTTTAACTTTCAAATGCAGAATGGTGTCACAGAGGGTCATCACTTATTGACTCAACAGTTTTCTGGATAAATCTTAGGCAACATATGGGCTGGAACTCATCTTACCCTTTATAATGAATATAATTTACAAGAACATAAGAATAGAAATTTTAGTTCTAGCCCTGGTTTTTCATTACATTAAGGAATTAAGCCTTTCTGGTCATAGTTTCCTCAGTCAAGGGACAGAATAACTCACTTTTAGAGCCTTGAACTTTCAGTTAGGTAAGTTTAGGTATATCTAATAACTGTTTCAATGAGAAACAAATGCATACTTGTCTTTTCTGAATGGACTCTAATTTAAACAGTTGATATGCTTTAGTGTCGACATTCTAACATTTCATTGACTTTAATACTTACTACTTGCGTTTTTGAGGCTGGGCGCACTGCCTCACACCTGTAATCCTAGCACTCTGAGAGGCTTTAAGTGAGGTGGATTGCCGGAGCTTACAGGTTTGAGACTAGCCTGAGCAAGATCGCAATCCCATCTCTAAAAATAGCCTGGCGTTGTGACAGGTGCCTGTATCCCAGCTACTTGGGAAGCTGAGGCAAGCCAATCACTTGAGTCCAAGAGTTTGAGGTTGCTGTGAGCTATGATGCCATAGCATGCTACCAAGGATGACAAAAGTGAGACTCTTATCTCAAAACAACAACAACAAAAAAAAAACTTATCAAATGCATTTCAGAGCATACTGTTTGTATTGTTTTCCAATTCACCAATCTCACACAACTGTGTCCTCTGAGAGGCACCTTGCCAAAGCAGAAACAACTAGAGCAAGAGGTCTCCGTGTTCTTGGGGTCAGACTGCTGACTGTTACATGGCCCTGCCACCTTTAAAAGTCAGAACAAGGCACCAAAATTTTGTGAGGATAATACCCAGTAATAAAGCTAGGTTAATAACATCTCACAATATTATGAACATAAAATATAAAAATATGTAATGAAGGTGACTAACACATTAATGATACATAGTATATAATAACTGTTAATTAAATTGTTCCTAACTCAAACATTTTAAAAGTGTAGTCAAAGAAACATTAGAAGTAGTATTATTAGGAATGTTTGGCCAAAAATGAAAATTATTGCCCCTATTCTATACCACTGAATCACTGCACCACTCTCAGGAAGCCAGCCCCCCCTCACCCCCCCGACCTGCCTCCCTCCATCTAAATTAGTTCTTGCACTGTTATTCTCTGCCATAGTACCAGGTTATACTTCCTACTTAGTTACCACAAATTGTAATTTATATACCTGGACATATTGTTACTTACTTACTGAGGGTCCAGTTAAAGTCTCCTACAGGTTGCCAGCCAGTTTACCCAGCAGCATTTGACATACTTTTATTTGACAATGTGAATGTTACTTTCTTTGCATTACTATTATTATTATTGCTTAATACTTTGTTGCAGCAATGGTCTGATTTCTTTTCTAAATGTGTTTGTCTTCGGTTAGTTCTTTGTGAGGTTTTTGTTTCTGGTCCCTTTCTTAAACATTGTTATTGTTGTTAAATTTTAAGCCTTTTTAATTTTGTGAAGGCAAAAAGTGGAAGCCTAATGAACACATGTATATGTGAAAATTAAAAAAAAAAAAAAAAAGGTATGTGAGTCTGGTTTCACTCTCAAAGTATCTAATTGCGTGGTACACACCCTTCTCCTTGGTGTGATGCTGAGACGAAGTGAGGGAAATGGCTCGGGTCCTGTGCTGTGGTGTTGGGCTGCGGCAGGCCTTCGACATTCCTGAGTCTGTGTGACCAGCTCAAGTGGCCCGGTGTCACTGTTTTAGGGGCTCGCTCTAGAAGTCTTCCTCCAGCCTCTGTGCTCTCTGGTACAACTTGCTGCCATCAGTTGGAACACCTTTCTCTTCTTGTCTTCCACTCGCAAATTGAACACCTTTCCCATCTTCATTAAAGCACTTATCACACACTGTGGCTGTAACTTTTCCAGTTTGAAGTGTGACAGCAAGAGTAGCACAAATCTCTCTCTCTCTCTTTTTTTTAACTTCACAATTTCGTGGACAGAAGATTTGTTCTTATAGCAGATCTTAGCAGCCTCAGCATACCATTTTTCTCTTTCCTTATTAAATGCAAAAATGTCCCCTTTTCCTTTAAAAGAAGCACTTTTGCGTATCCCAAATTGCCTACATCATGACTGCCCTGCTCTGGGACCTTTAATGAATAAAATAAGGGCAACTTTGATGAAGGGGGTGTCCCAAGGAAGGGAGGAAACCCCTAAATTCACCAAATTGGTTCTTGGCTTCCTACAGGAAAAGAATTCAAGAGCAAGCCAGCTAGTTACAGGAACTTATGGAGAGAGAGAGCCAACAGGTCCTATTCCACAGACAGAGCCGAGGTCCTCTCCGGAGTGGGAAGGGCCCCTCCCTTATGGGGCAATGGTACCATTTTTAATTGTTCAGATGCCCTGTTGGGAAATAGCTGTACATGACCAGTCTTGTCTTGAGATCAGACCATAAAGGTTAGAGACAGAGCTGCCACAGGAAGGTGAGCTTAGCTGTTTGCAAGGCATCCATCTCCGGGGGTCCTGCCCGGGGACTAGCTGGTGACTTCTTTGTATAGGTGGTCAGGGTGCAGCCTTATCCCTAGTTAAGCTGAATACAAGCACTGCAGTACCAGGACCCTGACTGATGGGCGACCTGGTCAGGGTGCAGTCTTTTTATTTATTTTTTATTTTTTTTAAAATTAGGTCTTTTGCATATAGATCATAAATACATTTATGCCAATTTCAGTGTGTTGATTATTTGTACAAATCATACTAAGTATATAGCTTTCACCTCATTTACCCAATTATAACATTAGGACATTTGTGCTCTACACATGATAGATCCGACTTGTACTTGCAATGTGCTCCATAGTTGGGAGCAGTCTTATCCCTAGTTAAGCTGAGTACAAGTATCACAGTGCCAGGACCCCCGACCGATGGGTGACCTGGTCAGGGTGCAGCCTTATCTCTAGTCAGCCTGAATACAAGCACTGTAGTACCAGGACCCCAATGGGCAACCTGATAACTGAGAGGCTGCTGGGGTTGGGGCCAGTAGCATCTACAGCGTGGACCCACCGCACAACGGGAGGCTTCTCATTCTGGGTGGGATGGAAGGGGATGATGCGAGATCTCATTACGCTGTTACACGTAGTTTGAAACTTGTGAATTGTTCACTTCTGGAATTTTTCATTTAATATTTTTGGACTTTGGGTGACCACAGGTAACTGTAAGTTCAACAAGTGAAACTGTGGATACTGGGAAGTACTGTGGTCTTCGTGTGGTGCCAGCTAAATGAGCTGAACCACCAGGGCTGGGGTGGGAGGTGGGGGGGGCCCTCTGCTTCCTTTATGTCCAGGTTCCCTGGCCAGTGGGCAGTTTCTCACTGCTTTAATCCAGCCTCCACGAGGGTGCAGAACTATCTGGGTAACACCAAGATCAAATACTGATTTAAAAATCTCTACTTTCTCACGTCTCCTTAAAGATAAAGTTTTAAGGAACTTAACAGTGTAAAAGTCTGTCAAAGACATAGTGGAAACCCACCTCTACCACTGCAGCTGGCTCTGACACTCGTCCTGTGCTCTCCAGGGCTCTCAGAAGACCCCGTTTCTGAAGGTCACTTTGCATATGCTTTTTGTGTAATGTCCTTCCCTCCCACCCTCTCCTGGAAAACTTCATTCTCTATTATGACCCAGTTTTTTTTTTTTTTTTTTGAAACAGAGTTTCACTTTGTCACCCTTGGTTGAATGCTATGGCTTCATAGCTCACAGCAACCTCAAACTCTTGAGTTCAAGTGATTCTCTCACCTTAGCCTCCCAAGTAGCTGGGACTACAGGCACCCACCACAGTATCCAGCTATTTTTGGAGACAGGGGTCTCACTATTATTCAGGCTGGTCTGGAACTTCTAAGCTCAGGCAATCCACCTGGCTCAGCTTCTGAGAGTGCTGGGATTATAGGTGCGAGCCCCCTGTGCCCAGCCCTATGACCCGGTTTGAATGTCATCTACTTACTGAGAGTTTTTTCTAATGACGTCACTCCATAAAATGAAGTTATTTCTTTGTTGCTCTGTACCCTCTCTAGATCACACACCTTCTCAGATGCGGTTTAATGCTTAGCTCACTGCTTGGCATTCCATGGAAACGTAATCAATTAAAAAAAAAATTAATGGAGGTTGGATTCCAGGGTTAGATGCAGGGCACTGACCCCACTGCTACAGATCTGAGTCACTGCTGAGCACAGCCCAGCTTGGAGCAGGAGTTCTACCTGCTTTATGCATCTGCAAATCTTTGATTCAGTGGAAGTTTTTGTAGGTAGCTCAAACTTCACAGGGTGTCTACATCCTGCTGCAGGGATTGCCCTCAGCTATCTGGGACGCACTCTTCAGTCACACATAACTCTCGCCTGTCTGACGGTCGAGCAGCAGGATTGGATCTCTGCTTTGGACTCCTTCCTGAAGTGACTGAGGATGGGAAATCCCACGTTCTCAGAACCTGCACCTCAGGACTGGGAACAGCACCATGTGTGATGTCAGGACTTACATATTTGTGCTGGGAAACTCCTGCCCAGGAAGAAAGGCTGGAAACCAATCATTCAGTGTTTGCCTTAGGATTTCCTGTAAATCAGTTTCTGTGGGAAGATGATTTTCTCATGGGGGGAATAGCTCTTCTCACAGGACTAGGCAGTTTACTTACCAAGCAATAGTTTCACCACTTAAAATGGTCACCTCCCTGTGTCCCCCAATCCTGAATCGTGAACAACACCCCATTTACAACCTGTTCTTCACCACACAGGCCCATCTTACCCACTGGCGGCTGCACACCCAGACCCGGTCAGTGCTCTCTCTTGAGCTCTCCCAGCTGGGTCACCTAAGATTCTTCCAGGCTGGTTTTCCAGGACTGTAGGAAAGCCAGTCTAATAACCTTACATTGACTTCAAGAACAGCTCATTCTGCTGGTCTTTCTGGGGAGCTGGCAATGAACATGGCTTTGATAAAGCCAGCTGTATAGAGAATGAAAGATTTTGTCCAGGATCCTCTAGTATGAGGCTCCTGTTTCTGCTCGGTCTCCCCTGTGACCCTGGGCAAGTCACTCCTTCTGTTTGAAGCTCAGTTTCATTATGTTACCAGCCACTGTTAAGCAGAATGGCCGTTTCACATGGGGTGCTGCTGGTCAGGCCCTGAAAGGCCAGATGAGCCCATGTGCCAACCTCCGGAGATAGTTTATCCACTTTGAAGGTTACTGTCACAGAGGGGTTGGGGGACAGGACTCCACCGTACCAGTCAAGGACCCAGAGTACACCCAGAGAAGTTAGTGTTATAAATTTACTCTAGGGTAAAAATGCTTTGAAGATATAACCACTTTAAGATAAGAGGATACTGTGTAACCTTTTAATCTGTGCGGGGGACTCTGATGTGTACTATGACTGGCGATAATGTCATCAATGTGTACTATGACGGGCAATAACATTGCTGATGTGTATTATAGATGGGTAATAACATTGCCGATGTGTACTATGACGGGTAAGAACATTGCTGATGTGTACTATGACGGGAAAAAACATTGCTGATATGTACTGTGACATACTATGACGGGCAAAAACATTGCTGATATGTACTGTTACGGGTAATAACATTGCTGATGTGTACTATGATGAATAATAACATTGCTGATGTGTACTATGATGGGTGATAACATTGCTGATGTGTACTATAGACGGGGAATAACATTGCCGAAGTGTACTATGACGGGTAATAACGTTGCTCGTGTGTACTATGACGGGTAATAACATTGCAGATGTGTACTATGACGGGTAATAACATTGCTGATGTGTACTATGACAGGTAATAACATTGATGATGTGTACTATGATGAACAATAACATTGCTGATGTGTACTGTGATGAGTAAAACATTGCTGATGTGTACTATGACGGGTAATAACATTGCTGATGTGTACTATGACTGGTAATAATTTTGCTGATGTGTACTATGATGAATAATAACATTGCTGATGTGTACCGTGATGGGTAATAACATTGCTGATGTGTACTATGACAGGTAATAACATTGCTGATGTGTACTGTGATGGGTGATAACATTGCTGATGTGTACTATGACGGGTAATAACATTGCTGATGTGTACTATGATGGGTAATAACATTGCTGATGTGTACTATGACGGGTGATAACATTGCTGATGTGTACTATGATGAATAATAACATTGCTGATGTGTACTATGACAGGTAATAACATTGCTGATGTGTACTGTGATGGGTGATAACATTGCTGATGTGTAGTATGAATGGTAATAACATTGCTCATGTGTACTATGATGAATAATAACACTGCTGATTTGTACTATGATGAATAATAACATTGCTGATGTGTACTATGATGGGTAATAACATTGCTGATGTGTACTGTGATGGGTAATTACATTGCTGATGTGTACTATGATGGTACTAACATTGCTGATGTGTACTATGATTTATAATGACATTGCTGATGTGTAGTATGATGGGTAATAACATCGCTGATGTGTACTGTGACGAGTAATAACATTGCTGATGTGTACTATGATGAATAATAACATTGCTGATGTGTACTATGATGAATAATAACATTGCTGATGTGTACTATGATGGGTAATAACATTGCTGATGTGTACTATGATGGTACTAACATTGCTGATGTGTACTATGACGGGTTATAACATTGCTGATGTGTACTATGATAAATAATAACATTGCTGATGTGTACTGTGACGAGTAATAACATTGCTGATGTGTACTATGACAGGTAATAACATTGCCGATGTGTACTATGATGGGTAATAACGTTGCTGATATGTACTATGACGGGTATTAACCTTGCTGATGTGTAGTATTACGGGTGATAACATTGCTGATGTGTACTATGATGGGTGATAACATTGCTGATGTGTACTATGATGGGTGATAACATTGCTGATATGTACTATGATGAATAGTAACATTGCTGATGTGTACTATGACAGGTAATAACATTGCTGATGTGTACTATGACGGGTAATAACATTGCTGATGTGTACTATGATGGGTAATAACATTGGCGATGTGTACTCTAACGGGTAATAACGTTGCTCGTGTGTACTATGGCAGGTAATAACATTGCTGATGTGTACTATGACGGGTAATAACATTGCTGATGTGTACTATGATGAATAATAACATTGCTGATGTGTACTGTGATGAGTAATAACATTGCTGATGTGTACTATGACGGGTGATAACATTGCTGATGTGTACTATGATGGGTAATAACATTGCTGATGTGTACTATGACGGGTTATAACATTGCTGATGTGTACTGTTAGTGCCAGAATAAGAAGTAACAAAGGGAAAGAAGGGGCAGAGCAGTTCTTCGAGGAGACACCCTCATTGTCTTCTCACTGCTGCTTTTATATCAGTAAAAGGGAAACTGTTGTTCTGTCATCTTTTTCTCCGTTGATTGGCTTGGGGCCCAGGCCCAGGAACTCCTTGCTTCAGCAACAGTTATACTACCTACTCTCCAGCGCCCATGTGTTCTGAGGCCTGCAGAGACCTCCCTCATTCCATAGCTATTTCTGGAGGTAAAAGTAACAGTGCAGAGGGAAAGAAAAGTTACCTATTGGCTGTTGCTAAGTGCATCTATATTAGTTCAGTGAAATGTTTCTCATATTTCTTGATGTTTTGGGGGAATGAAACAGTTCTTTTAAATGACATTTCTAACTATAAATGAATATAGTTTACTGCCATGATTTGTGTATGTCCCCAAAATTCCCATGTTGGAAACTTAATCGCCAGTGCAATGGTATTGGGCTGTAGGGGCTTTTAAGAGGTGATTAGATTTTGAGAGGTCTGCCCTCCTGAGCAGATTAATGCTTTTATTGTAACAGTGGGTTCCGTATAAAAGAGTTAATTCAGCCCCTTCTCCTCTTTCTTACCCATGTGATGCCTTCTGCCATGTTAAGACACAGCAAAAAGGCTCTTACCAGGTGGGGCCACTTGAACTTGAACTTACCAGACTCAGAATCCTGAGCCAAATAATTTTTTGTTTATTGTTGGTCACCTAGTCTGAGGTGTTCTGTTAAAACAGCATAAAATGCACTAAGATACTTCGAACATCTTTAAAAACATTATCCATTTAAAATAATGTCCTTTCTAAATTCTTCCATAAAAATCTTTCCAACAATATGTAGTATACTTCTCTGTCTTCCAAAGCAGAGGATATTGCCTCTGTTTTTAAGGTCTATTGTGTAGAATGTTGAGTAACCCTAAGGAGACGTCGTCCTTGTTAAAGGAGATGATGGAACATTTCCAGCTTTATTTGTAATGAAAAAATGTCTGAAACGTACTATTGCAAAGTCCCACATAGATCCACTAAGTACATCTTGGGCCTAGGTAAATGTTTCAGTCCGTAATGATCAGTAAATGCTCTGTGGTAGAAAAAGAGTGAGAACAGGAAAATGTTTACGGGATAGTAAGTACACACAGCATGATCCCATTTTTATAAGAATATATACAAAACCTACTGGAAAGTTAGATAATATTAACTGTGTCTCTCTGGAGGTGATTTAAACATTTCTTCTTGGTGCTTCTCCCTAATTTGTAGGTTTTCAACAATGAGAATGTGCTACTTTTAGAATAATAAATAAGCAAAAGTTAAAATGAAAGCCATCAGTTTGAAACATGACCAAGTCAGCCAACAGGTGCTTGAGGAGGCGTAGTCCTCCATGCTGGGGCAATGGAAGCAAAGGGGCCAGAAAGTCAGGGCGTAACGTGATTCTAGCCCCGGCCACAGGAGGCGGAGTAGAGTTGGTCTCAGACACCTCACTGCTTTGCAAGTGGGAGGGAGAGGGCCCACAGGCAGAAATGGGTATAAAATGTTTTAATTTTTTGTGGAAGAAAATTTGAATTACAGAAAGTTTGGTCAACCGAGTGATGACTTTATATGCCAGAGTGTGGCCGTTGCACTCTATTGAAGGGAGACTTCCGAGCATCTCTGACAAGCCTGCTCTCTGGCCACTGCTGAGTTTTTATTCTTGTGGTATATGTTCTGCATCTATAATTCCTTAATCTCTTTGCCTCATTTTTCACAATTAGGCCATGGATTCCTGTTGGTATCTCTGAGTCTCAGTCTCTTTGGGAATCTTATTTATCCATGCAGTTGTGCACCTGCTTGTCTAACTTTCTAAACTTAACTTTTATAATTTTAAAAGGAAATGTAGAAATAATTCCCAAGTTCCGCCTGGTCCTGCCAAAATCTCATTCAGCCCAAGGTTTGCAGTGGGCCCTTCGCATTCATCACTGTCAGCCTCCCTCACCTGGGCCTTTGACTGCTGCTCACCACATTGGCTGTCTAAAAGAAAAAAGTTTTCTCTGCTGAAAATGCTGTTATTTCCTCCTCAGAGAAAGCAGAGTTATATTCCTGCAGCTTGCGTGGGGCATGGTGCAAAATTTCCAGAGAAGACACACTTAAGAAAAGCAATATTTTGAGCGAAAATTATACAAGCTTTTAGAAATACATATGCATCTTGTCACTAAAATAAAATGACAGTATAGCTTAATTTTTTAAAAATTAAATCATAGCTGTGTGCATTAATGCAATCATGGGGTACCATGCGCTGGTTTTATATACAATTTGTATAGCTTAATTTTTTTTTATTAAGTCATTTGTACATAGATCATAAACACATTTATGCCATTATGGGATTCAATGTGTTGAATATTTGTACAAATTGGAGTGCTTACATCCTACTAATCAACATAGCCTTCACCTCATTTACCCAATTACAGCATTGAGACATTTGTGTTCTACACCTGATAGATCCAACTTACACTTGCAATGTGCTCCACAGGTGTGGTCCCCCTACTGACCCTCCCTCTATCAACCCAACCCCCTCCCCTCCTGTTTCCCTTCCCTTACCTCCTTCATCCTAGGCTAAAGTTTGTTTCATTTTTCATATGCAAGTGTGAGTGATTATAAATTGGTTTCACAGTAGTACTGAGGACATTGAATCCTTTTTTTTTTTTTTTTTTCCATTCCTGAGATACTTTTTAAGTGTGTTTCAACTTTATAGGATTTTGATTTTGCATCACAGAATGTAACTAAATACATTCCTTT
>CAUYPK010015774.1:0-17131 GCA_963574355.1 Loris lydekkerianus | reverse complement strand
ACTAAAAACATCACACCTGTTATCAGAAAACCCCCACCCTAAACTCACCCGCAGGCCTATTCCCCTCTGCCTGTATTTATATGGCTGTTGAAAAATAAAGTTTGGGGAGTTTGATCAGAATCCTGTCTTGCTCCTCGTTCTTCGTGTCTCTTGTTCCCTTTGTTCCACTCTCTCAGCTCCATATCCTAGGTCCCTGCTGAACTAGTCCCGCAGGCCGGGGCAACTGGCGCCCAGATATGGGGCCATTTGGATTTGGAGTCCGAGGGAGCGTTGCTTCGGAAAAGCCGGCCGGCACCTTGGATCGCCGCTTGAAGGGAAGAGCAAGACAGATCCGCACCGTGATCACCACTTTAATGAAGAAGTGATACAGATCCGCATTGTGATCGCCACAGAGTTACCCATCTGTGAGTCAGATCCAATTTGGTAAGTGAGGCAATGCAATCATGGGACAAGCATTGAATAAACATGGGGCTCTGGGATGAGAGTTTCACAGTGATTTGGGTCAGCAAATGGCACTTTTGATGAGCCAGGGAAGCAGGAGGAGCTGCAGGTGAAGCCTGCTCTCGGTGGGCATTGCATGGTATCCGGTCACCAGTGTTTATGTCCTAATCGGTTAGTAGTTACACCTTTATTACCTGGTTGACCCCTTCACCTCACCCCCACAGACAACTGACAGGTAGTATGTGACATCAAGAGGTGACCTGTCTTGCCCAGGAATCGTCTGTCCCCGAGCCTCCACTCACCCCTGGCTTGGGCACATCAGACAAGGTGGGCAGAGATGAAGAAGCCAAATGAAAGAGGGCCCAAGAATGAATGACCGAAAAGAACACAAAGGAAACAAAAACAACAACAACAAACCCCCCACCCACCCCCACCCCCCCATCTTAACATAAAATTTCACCTTCCAGGTGATACGCAAGGAATCATCTGGCCATAGCAAACACCTTCCACTATTGGCTTATTTATTTTGAAACAATTTGGTGGAAAAAAAGTGTTTGAGGCCTGTTGAGTTGATTTGCAACATCTTACTATGTGTGAAATTATCTAGTCATGAAGAAAGAAGAAAGAATGTTCTGATTTCCTCGCCAGTAATAATAGTGCACCATGCATATTGAAAAGCACGGTCATTTTGATAAGAATTATCACATTTCATCCCATGGTCATTTCTTGCCCATCATGCTGGGGGGTGGGGTGGTGTGTGCGCACCTGCTCACATGCACGTGCCAGTGCTTCTGACTGCCCTTTATCCTTTTCTTGTCCTTCTTTTGCATGGTTACTCTACAATTCCTCTTCTTCCCACCCCACTCTCTCTCAGCACCCTCCCCACCACTTTCCATCCCATTCAAGGGCCATCATTTTGTCTGTCTGCTTCTCCAAGTCACACCCTTTTCCCTTCCTTCTCACCTCTCTTCCATCTTCCGCCCTCACCATCAATCACGGCCTTTGCTGATCTCTCGCATACTGAACTGCAAGCCCATCTGTAACCTTCTCTCGCCTGGGAGGAGACCAGCAGGTCACACAAGCTTCCCTTAAGCTGCCCTGGGCTCCACAGCTAGGCATTGAGGGTGAGCTCTGAGAGGGGACATTTCATGGGACTGCCAGCTGGCAGCCAAGGGTGGCAGAAAGTCTCAAGTCTACCAATTCCACTGTAATCATTCTGGTGAGACATGCAAACCAAGAGCTGTACTTGAAGTGAGAGAAGCACCTTCCCTTCAGAGGGAAGCTTAAATCTTTCTTAAGCACTGAGCAAAGACTTTTCTTCTTTAAAGATAGTTCATCATGTATTGTGGAGAGCTAGCCATCAGCTTTAGGTTCTAGCATTGGCCTTACCACTTATCGCCTTGAGTTTTCCATATTCTTAATGTGGAACCCAGGAGCTCACCCACCTCATACCGAGATATAGTGGTCCCTGTGCCAACCTGCCTCTGAACACTGTACAATGTCACATCCAAGGGGAGGTAGAATGCCCTTCCATAAAGCGCGTGGTTTCTGCTACTCCTTGTTGTTTAAGCCTCAGCAATTTACTATGTTTACACAGGGCTGTGCCCACGGTTGAGGGCAGGACCAGGACAGGGTGATGGTCTCCCCTCGGGCTGGAGAGAGAAGAGGAGGGGAGAGGCAGAGAGAGGAGGATGGGGCTGATGGAGCCAGGAAGGGAGTGGAGTTGCTGCCACCACCGCACGGCTGTAGCCAAACCTCAGCCTCCCGCATCAGATTCCTTAATTAGATCTCCAGGGAAGACAGGAGGAAAAAGGCATCAGAATTCTAATTCAGCCGTGTCAAGTACATTCTTATTTATCTGAGAAGTCAGAACATGGAAAATGAGAAGGAGAGATGACTCAGGCAGAGCAGGGTGAGTGATGGGCTGTGGGGGCAGGAAGGTGAGGCCCTGGAGGGCAACTCGTGGGGACGGCTTTAGAGAACCTGTAGGGTCATCTGGGGAAATAGAGGCAGGAGGAGGCGGACAGAGGCTGATCTTCCTCCCAGATGGGAGCAGAACCCACCAGCATTTAATGAGAGTGCAGCTACTGCAGGCAGTGAATGGTCTACTTTGTGGCCAGTGAGACCCCCACACTGTCACACAGGGGATGGCACATGGAAGTTGTTAAATAAATATCAATGACTAACTGAATCACATCCTGTGTATCTGTTGCTCTAGCACCTGTTGTGAGAAAATAATTGAACATGTTTGTGCACAGATGTTTGAGCACTTCAAAAAGAAAAAAGTCACATGAAACAGACCTTTGGAACCCAAAGGTGCCCTTGACATGAGCCTGGGGTGGCTGAGAGCCCCAGGGGAGAAGGTCTGTGCAGAGAAGGTGTGGCTGCATGGACAGTCCTCCAGCACAGCTGCTCCTGGGGTACTCACCCCGCTGCCCATGGCCTTGGCATTGACATGGGGTCTGCTCGTTCACTTTGCTGTGGGAGTCTCTTGGGTAGAGCCAGGAAGAGTTTCCATTCCCTCTCAGGAGATCAGATGCTTTAACAATCGGGGCAAAGTTAACCTGCTATCTGTGCCACATTTTGGTTTTGCTCAAATAAATGAAAAACAGTTTAGGATTGAGGAGAGAGAAGTGAGAGAAATGACAGAGCATCTTTTACCTGGGGATACACGAATGACGGGCTCCGGGTGCAGATTATGTTGGGTTTTACCCGTGTGCCTGTGGGTTTTTGCTAATTTCTCTAAACCTCGGATTCCACATCCCTAGATGGAGCTGGTAATGTTTACCTTGGGATGGTGTCCTGAGGGCTGCATCAGGTGTTACGAGCAGGGCGCTGCCAGCGTTTCTGGCACATGAGAACTTTGTGAATGGCTCCTTGTCTCCACCAAATCTCAGCAAACCTTTCCCGGGAGCTTCCATATGTAGTGCCGCCCGTGATGACGATGGCAATGATGAGCCCAGTGAGGTTACGAAACCTCACCCCTGCCGCCCAAACATGAGAATACACTTAACACTGCTGAATTACACACTGAAAATGGTCAGGATGGTGAATTTTATGTTATATGAATTTTACAAAAAAAAGCTAATGGTGGAATCGTCAAATCCAGCACTTTCTGATTTGACACTCGTGGTGTGATCTGCTACTTCTGGTGTGTGGCATTTTCAAGGAGGCTTTTTATCATCCAGTCTAAGGATGGCCACTCCAGATGGAAAATGAATATCCTCATTTCCTCCCCCCCCCCCCAACACGGTATTTCAAGGCATGGAATTAGTAGAACAAGCTACCGTGGAATTACAGTTCAGCTGAGAAATTGTCTGCCCCCTTTAAAACCTGATAAGAACTAGAGAGAGCAAGGTGTGTGTAGAATTTGAAATACAAGGCTCAGGCCTCAGGGCTACAGGTGATGTTGGATCCAGCACACCACACTGTCCCCCAGGAGGGTGGTGGTTTGACAGACAGGCAGACAGGACGTCTCTGAAATCCTCTGAGGGCATTTACTCTAGAAAGGAGCTGAAGCATGATCCTTAGCAGGTGGGGAAGGACTTACTGGAGGAAATTGAAATGTCCAAGACATGGGGAAGAAAGGCTAGGTGGAGAAAACAGCATCACCATTCCAGGATGGCAGGATTTACGCGTCTCCCTTCATCTGACCTTCAGAACCAGCCTGGGGGCACTGGTGGTTTCCATTACCATCGTACTGGAGGCACTAGGGGATGAAGGGATTTGCTGCAAGTAGGAGTGACATTGCTGTGAGTCCCGTGGCCCTCATCCCTGATGCAACCTCATGCATGTTTTCAAGCATACGCACACACTGCACACCACTCACACCATACAATTCACACCACTCACACCACATACTACACATCACACAAACACACACTCCACCCGTACCAGACACACACACACACACACACACACACACACACACACATATTACACATTACACCACCCAAACACACATTACTCATGTCTGGACCAGTTCATTTTTATCAACCCCACCAGCTCCAACCAAGACACTTTAGGCCCAGGCTCCCAGACAGAGATACACACAGGCAGGCAGACAGGCACACCCCGACACATAGACACAGGGACACCAACTCAGACACACACAGACACACATAAGACACATATGTTCACACGCAGACACCTGCAGGCTATTGCTTGTGAGGGCTCAGGGAACACAAACTCATCTTGCTGGTTTCGCAGGCACAATTGCATTAGGGAGACAAATCTGATGAGAAAGATGAATTTGGAATGGAGCCAAATCTAAATCTCTTCTGGGTGACGAATTTATTTCCTGGTTTTGTTTTCACCCGGGGCACACTCATCTCGCCAGACCAGGTCATGCTGCCCCAGGACGCCCTCACACCTCCAGAAGAGAAGATCACGATTAGCAATTGAGATTTTAAGACGCATGGCCTTGAGGAAGTCCCTTTACCTCTTTGTGGCCTTAATGATAAGAGGGAAACATCACACAGCCTCAGGGCTGTCCTGATGACTCAACAAGGTGAGAGGTGTGAGGAGGGTGCACTGGGGGCTACCGCTCCCAGAGTTACCCACAGTCCTCCTGGCTTGAAAGTCTACTGGAAGAATCCTCGGCCCTCATTTCTTAGAATTTTCCCCAAACCTCCAGGAGCTGCACAGTGGGCAGGAAGCCCCCAGGGTTTGGCTCAGGCTGAGGCATTGGGGGCCCAGACCCGTCAGGTTAGCCTGGTGCCTGGTGGACGCTGAACTCCATCCTTCTTTCCTCAACCTGCTGGGTAGGCGTGGGGAGGTGGGGTGGGATTTGTCTCCTTGACTCAGACTCATGGCTCCTGCCTCATCTCAGAGCCCTGCCACCAGCACCAGGATCTTCACACCCCTATTTCCCTCACACCTGTGAGCCTGGACTCACGCCCCAGGTTTGAGATGGGCCAAGGTGGAATGAGTCCATTCCAGAGACTATCCCAGGGACCTGAGGGGAGAAACAGGGTGCCAGCTGTAGAGGCAGGCAATAGGGCCACACTCGTCATCAGGATACCAGGGTACTCCTGTGGTGAGAGCAAGAAGAAATTAGCACCACCATGGAAACCAGTACAGAGACCTCAGTAAATGCTGTGTCTGCACTGAGACCCATCCCAGGAGGTTTCCTGCCTTCCTTAGCTTCCGTCCTCAAGATGCCTTGGCAGGTGGTGACAGCAGACAGCCAGCAGAGGTGGTGACACAGAGGCAGAGGACGGGGCTGAGCACATGATGGCATGTTGTGTTGGGAGGAGACGAAGCCAGGCCCTCCTGTGGAGGTCAGCATGCAGAGGAGGGAGGCCAGAGCCGGGCAGGCTCACAGCACCAGAAGGCAAGGAGGGAACCCACAGCCAGACTGGAATTGCAAAGGTCCTCTGCGCAGCCAGCCGGTTGCTGTGTATTCCGCAGCACTGAGGAGGGCAGATGAGCCCTCTGCAACCTTCCCCTGGAGTCCGCATGGAGGAGGCTGAGGTGCCGATGTGTTTTTCTTGTTTGTCCCGCCATTCCATATAGCTCCTTGGCTTTTCCAGAGCCATTACACTCCCCACAAAACTGTGACTTGGTTAACAATTTTTCCAAGGTCACAGGGCTAAGAACTGAGCCAGGGTTCAGGTCCAGAGCCCTGACCTCCAGATCCCCTGCTCCTTCCCCCACACGGGAGCCCCTGTGGAGAGACCCTTCAAGGTGGGGTGCTCATAGCTTGTCTTCCTCAAGTTGCAGCTGTGGCCATTTGTCTCCCACTCCCAAGGGACATGCAGCAATACCTGGAGACATTTTCGGTGTCCCCAACCCAGGAGGGTGCAGACATTGCTGGCGTCCAGTTACCTCAGAGGCAGAAGCCAGGCCATGCACACGGCAGATGCAGTGGTCACGGCGCCTACGCCACTGCTGGTCATACTGAGGCGGAGATACTCAGGCCCATGGCGAGACACTTTTCTTGCTCTCACAGCTCATCCTTCCTGCCATCCCCAGGGACCTCATTGCCATGGTCCCTCAGAAATCATCCTGGGGTGTCTGTCCGTCACCACCTGTCACTCGGGCGTACGAGGGAGGCCTGCCTCACCGTCAAGGAACCCCTGTTCTCAGCACTTCCCTCCTGAGCCCCAGGGATCCAGAATCCACGGGCCTAGAACCAGCTGCCAACAAATCACATCTTAGATGGCTGAGTGTCTCTAGCAGCTGTTCTGCATGTTGAACCCCACGCTCATTCCGCACTACCACCCGGGAGCCCTCTCCACACTGCCCGCAGCCTCCCAGAACCTTCTCTTCCAAGATCAGGCACCCATCAACCCACCGAAAACTCAGACTTGGAAGATGAATAGAGGAGCCTGGGCTTCCTTGAGTGACAGAAGGTGACAGAGGAGCCAGTGTTGACACAACAGTAATGACACCTGTGAGAGCAGGCCCCTGCCGTTAGCGTCTCCTTCCCAAATTCAGCACATCACCTGGCAAGGGCAGGATGCTTTGGCAGAATTAATCAGTACCTGGAAAACAATTTCACACTAGAATAAACAGGAGAGAGAATAATAAATGTATTCCATTGTCCAGTTCTTAACCCGGGCCTTGATATATATTAAAAAACAAGTCAATTACTTTTAGCAATGACAGAAACTCATCTTGTTTAGCGAAATAAGATGAAGACGTCTGGGGGTGGAGAGCCAGCGGGCTGAGGGAAGACAGCCCCGATGATAAATGTCGGATGTCAAGCCTTCCCTCGGCCTCGGGCTGCTCCACCAACTCAGTTATGTCTGAGAGAGCAGAGGGAAGAGGCCAAACAGAACATTAGAAGGGAGAGGATATCAGCTACCAGGGAGCTGTTATAAAATATAGAAGGGAAACACAAAAAACATATAGCCATTTTTCATTGCTTTTTTTTTTTTTCAATTTTTTACTTTTTGAGACAGAGTCTCAAGCTGTCACCCTGGATAGAGTGCTGTGGCACCACAGCTCACAGCAACCTCAAACTCTCAGGCTTAAGTGATTCTCTTGCCTCAGCCTCCCAAGTAGCTTGGACCACAGGCACCTGCCACAATCCCTGGTCATTTTTTGTCGTTGTTATTGAGCAGGCCCAGGCTGGGTTTGAGTCCATTGCCAGCCTCGGTGCATGTGGCTGGCGTCCTTACCTACTGAATTACGGGTGCCGCCCTGTATAGCCATTTTTCAATAAAAGCATCCCATCTCTCTGTAGGAAAGCTTCATTCCTGCTCTCCTGGTCTGTGTGGCCTCACTGCAGATGTATGGACTTGTGTGGAATCAGAGTGTGAGGCCAGAAGACCAGCTTATTTCCCAAGACGAAGCTGAGTTGTTTTCCTTCACCGCCTGTTGGACAGATGGACTTTCTGTGCTGATGTTAAATCACTCAGGCATTTGAAAGAAAACACTTTAATCCTAATGTAAATGGGTGTTCATATTTATGGTTCATAGTACAAATAAGTAGAAACCATTTTATTTTTGAATCCCAGGCTGTATGTGCCAGACAGACTCTGGGCTTCTGGAGTCTGCCACTAGAACATGTCAGGTGGAAGGTGATCAAATTACATTCTAGGTGATGGAGGGGCTGTTTTTTTGCCAGTGATCTGGATTGTCTTCTCTGGGTAAGATGATGCCTTGCAGGCCTTCTTGGAGTAGACAGGATGCCCTTGAAAATCACTCAAGGTATCCTTACCAACTGGAGAACCTATACATTTCTTATGCCCTTTGATGCTTGACCCTTGTCTGTCTCAATCTGTGGATCTGTGACAAGAGCACGATGGCACATTAAGTCACTGCCCAGTGCCAGCATGGGCCTCTGGGGGGGGGGGGGGCGCCATTGACACAGCAGCAGGGACATGTATATAGCTTCAAGCATCATGCCCATGACTGGTCTAATTCACACAGGGACATCTACGAAGGAGTATGTCCTGCACCCACCCAAAGTAAACATGTTTACATAGACGTAGGGGCAGAGAGGGGGCATTCCTTTCCTCACCCATCCTAAGGGTCACAGCCAACACTCTATCACTAAAGACAGGGTAACAAGAGAAAAGTATAACAATTTTCTCAAAGTTTTATATGACACAGCAGCCTTCAAAGATGAAGACTATAGACTCAGGGACCCTGTGTATATGTATGTCTAGGTTCCATGGGGAATGGACAGGTGCAGAAACATGCGTGGGCAAAGCCTTTGCTCTAACGATGACAGGCATGGGGATTGGGGGTGGCAGTGCCCTGTGTGTAGTGGTTAGCTGGGATAACAGTGGCTACCCTCATAACTGCATTTTGAAAATAATACTATGGAAGGAACAAGAGTGGATGAGAGGAGAGGAATCTGGAAGGTGCACCTGGGACAGAGGATGGTGGCTTGAGCTAGGAAGATGGCACAGGGGACGGGGAAAAGAGGAGAGGATGTGGCAGGTCTTGGTGACAAATTGGGTTGAGGTGCACAGGTAAAATGAGACATGCCAAAATGATTCCAATTCTCTGACCATACAGCCAGGTAGGCAAGGGTTGGGAGTCACCATGTAATACTGACCTGGGGAGACAGTTGTATAGCCAATAGGCAGCCTTGAAATGAGAACCAAAGAAAAATCTTGCAAACTGGAGAAGTTCTGGGATGGATCACAGAAGGGCCCAGATGGAAGTCCCAGAATCATCCCTGTCTATAAGGACAGCTCACTGAGCACTGTGTCACTCAAGGTGGCCTATGGCTGGTCAATGCCAATGGCTTTTCAGTGAGTCAGGGAATGTCTGAGAGGTCTGCGAGTCAAGTGGAAACTGTGATCTGGAGTAACCTCCAGGAGAGCGACTCCTTTGCATTAAGATAATATTTTAGCTCATGTTTCCCAGAAAGCAGAGCCTGAGGCAGGGGTTTTGTGCTATTGCTTTTGTTGGGGAGTGTAATCCCAAAGGTAATGGAGTGGAAAGGTGAACAGGCAGAGCCAAATGCATGTGTGCCATTGAGCAACTGTCCCATCCAGCTACTGTGTTCCCTGGGGACCATTCCTGACAAACCTGCAAACCACATCTCCAGTCCATGTCTCCACGGGGAAAGGGGAAGACTTCATTCCCACCTCTGTCTTCCATACACTGACCTCTTATCTGGGTACACATTCTTCTCACACTTCCAGATGACCCCAGTGCAGGCACCACACTGGTCTCAGGGCATTTCCACCTCTTCCTAACCCAGAAATCTCAGGACAGAGACTAGTTGCTGTCAGCTTATACCTGGCCGACGTGTGGCTTCATGTGGAAGGCACGTGCTGATCTGAGTGCTTGCAGCATTGATTCCCACAGGTACAACCAGGGCTGGAACAAGCAGTAAGTTAGTCTTACAGCACTCCTCAGAAAAGCCTGAGTCGGACTCTGCTGTGCTACAAAGACTGAGCCCCACCGGACTGAATGCCATCTCTGTGGCTCCAGCCAGGCCCAAGATCGTTGTCAAACACAGAGAATTCACCCCCGCTTCCCTGGCCATCGTGGGGGGAGGGACACATCTTTCACATGAAGCCACCTCTCAGGTGCTTGTGAGGCAGGGAGGAGAGGAGTCCAGGTCTTGGAGATCCCAGGCGTCAGAAGACCAGATCATTTAAATGTGGCTTTGGAAGGAGGGAGACTGGGAACTCCCAGCACACAGATGTTCACATCATCCGCATATGAAAGAGATCATGGGGCTTTAATATTCAATGATGCCCAGAGCACAGGGGAGGATTAAGAATTAGCTATGGGTAAACCACAAAGCCTGTGGACAAAACTTGCTGTAAAATAGGAGTCTGAGACTCTCTGGGCGCAGGACTCACAAGCCTTTGTTTTCCATCTGCTCCTGAAGAAGCAAAATTGGCACGGTTCACAGGCACCCAGCCTATCCTTCTGCGCCAGATCTGCATGGCATGGGACAGCTCAGCACTCTGGACAGCTGCCCTTGGGGACAGTCCTTCCTGCTGGCGGTGCATGGAGTGGTAGACATTTGGGCAGGTCCACGATGGGCCCCATTCTAATGCAATTGCTGTCCATATTGGTCAAAGTTTAACCTCTTGTTGTGGCGAGGGAGCTCACTGACTTCCTGAGAGGACTCGCTCTCCCCTGAACTCCCATCTCAGCAACTGAAGTTCACTCACTGCTTGGAGGGGCGGGTAGAAGGAAGTCACCTTACCCCCGTTTCCCCCTGAAAGGGGACTGACCAAGCATTTGCCAAAGTCACAGGTTTGTTTGCTAACACTACCACACTGAAAGAAAGGAATTACTCTTCTTGCTTTAAGATAAGAAACTGAGTCTTGGGGTTGTCGACTGCCTAGCTAGTGGCCAAAGATTCCTGGAGGTTAGAGACAAGATGTGTGGCCCATGCAAAGCTCCAGAACAGAACTGAGAGCCACCTACGTCTTCCTGGGTCTTGAGCGACACACCAGAGGATATACCACAGTGCAGCGGGGGCATCCGATAAGAGCTGCGCCAGAAAAGTGAGTCAAGTTGTTCATCTGCTCTTCATGTAAATATCTACCCAGGTGCTGGGGATCACGGAAGGTGACCACTGTGTACACCCTCACCACTTTTTCCCTAGCTCTATACCCAAATGTCCCCTTCCCCTCCGAATCTGAGAGACCATCGAAGAGAGAGTGTGCTCTTTTTTATTTTAAAACAAATTCAGCTTTAAAGAGGCCCTGAAGGGTTTCAGTTAGGGTACCCTGGGGCAAGCAGATCATTAGCTGGAAGCATGGCTATAGAAGATTTGGGGTGTTTTGTATGTGTTTTTTTTTAACTTTTCTAAACAAAAGTAACTCCTAGGTTTCTATGGAACCATGTCCACTATCAGCACCTCCAGCCCCTGCTAATGTTCAGCTAAGTCGGAAATTCAGCCTTGCCTTGGGGCGCAGGGCTCTGCAGATGGTAGGGAAGAGGGTAAGGGAGTCTCCAGCCCACACAGCAGCAGTAACTTCTCAGGGGTTTCAGCGACAGGCAGTGGCATCAGCTGTAAATGACTCTTCACATGGTGTGAGTGTGAATGTGCATGTGTGTGTGCACGTGTGTATGTGTGAGAGAGAGAGGGAGAAAATGAAAGATGACTCGGGCTGGGGGCTATGAGATACACCCGGTGTTTACAGCTGCGAGCCAGTGACAACTGCTGATCCTCTGTTCTCCTGAGCCTTTCTCTTGGCATTTTGCCAGTTTCATCCTTTTTATGATCACAGACAAGATTCCTCCATCTCAACCATCGAACTGCAATGTGATCCTAAAAAACACCTTTCCCAAGATGGTTTATGTCCCCATCCCTGAGCCTTCGGACCATTATCCTCTGTGGTCAGAGCACAGCACCTCGGTGTCATGTTACAGTTGCTGTGACCTGACCACAAAGTGTCAGCACTGGAAGGAACTTTGGAGGTGATAATCCCACACCAGCCCTGAACACTGAAAGAGGTTTATGACAAGTAAACCAGGACAAGTGTCTACGGCCAAGGTGCTGGTTAGATGCTGGTCAACCCCCGTCCTTCACCCTGCGGGACCTCCTTCCTGAAGTAGATGAAGCAGGCAGAGACGATAGGCCCATCCTCACTGCGCAGCTGAGCTGTCTTGGCTCAGGGCTGACAGGGAGCCTAGGACACTTGGGGAGGACCCTGCACCCACCCCCAAGAAAAGCAAGAACTTAGAGGCAGAGAGACAGGTGGAGCCACGTTCTACCCCTTCCTTCCCTGTGCGTTCTCACGGCTACCCACGCGGACAGAACTCCACGGAGCTGGGGGGAGGGGGGGGATAAAACCATCTGCTTGGAACATATCCAGGGCTTACACTGAAAATACCAAAATCCTTGAAGAGGCGTTAGGGACTGCTGATTTGTAAGGTGCCATCCGGAATGAGACACCACGTTCCCATCTCAAGGGAGGTTTTGGCAAGCCCCTCCTGAGCCTGCTGCTCTGAGCAGACCAAGCGGTCGGCAGACCAAGCAGTCAGCTGGCCATGTTCCCCAGGCTCTGACACCAAAGTGCCCACTGGCCGGATTCAAGGCCAGGCTTGTCCTCAGGCTCCACCTCCGTGCTCATCTCATCTCCCAGGAAGCAGCGCCTCTCCCAGGTGCAGAGACACTTGGTCTACTTTCTCTTCCTCATGGTTCCACACTCCAGTAGCTCTGGCCTTTTGCAGGCCACACTGGTGCCCCATAAGTGCCCCTGGCTGGTCAGCTTATGCCTGGTCTGACCATGCCCCCCATTCAGTCCCTCCTGCCCTTGTCCCCCACATACTCAGCCCGCCTGCACCACCTGCACCTGTCTTGCTCCCACAGGGTGAGCAGCTCATGAGGACACAGCCTTGTCCCATGGAGGCTCTCATGGGGCCTGCCCTGCTTCTTTGGGGGTTTACCTAGGAACAGGAAGGAACAGAGGGCGGTTGTGGATATAAAACAAGCCAGAATGTCCCCTGTCATGCTGGGCTCCCAGCTGGCTTCTCTGCCCATGATGGTGCTCAGCCCACCTTCTTCCCTATTCTATCCACCAGCCTCCCACGCTGTCAAATCAGATCAACAGAAGAATAATGATGTCAACAATTTCTTCAAGTTTTAAGAGAGTCTTTTTGTTCATTGATGCTTCCTGTACTCAGAATAAGTAAAATTATTCTTCTAAACAGGGAGACTTAATCACTCTCAGCGGGACTTTTTTACTTTATCCTTACAAGGAGCTTATCAAGGAGGCAAGAGGAATCCAAGACCCTGCTGATGAGTTTTGGAATGGCTGGAGGGCGTGGCAAGAATGCCACCTTATTTATTATTCACCCTCCGTGGATGCCTCCAGGAGCATCCGAGGTCCCAGAGCAGAGCACAGCACAGCAAAGTGTCTTCCGGGTGCAGGAAAATCAGCTTGAGATCACTCAAGTATTCTGTATACAGCAATTTATTTTGCATAGTGCAAAGGAGGCTGTGCTTCAAAAGAGAAGGTAGAGAAGGAAAGGATTTGGAGAAGTAGGAAAAGGAAATTACTGTTTTTGCTTCCCCATTCCTCTTCCTTCTCCTTCTCTCCATCTTTCAGAGCCCCAGCAGGGACCAGCCTGCTCAGCCACACCGGTTTCCAGAGGATGAAGATTAAACGGCTCAGGGGGAAGGCACCTCTGCAGGCTCAGCCACCTCTCCAGCAGGAGGCAGCCATGAGGCCCCGCCACCCATGAATCGTAACAAGGAGCTCCTGGACAGGAGGACACTTTCATGAGCCTGCCTGGATTTGTGGCTGACACCAGGCAGGGGGAGAGAGAGAGAATGATTAGAGGCCCCTGCCATAGGGACAGGGAGAAATCATGCACATGGCCAGAGGGGCAGCTGGTTCGACTGAGCAATAAACCTGTCATGGGAATCAGTGGGGAGTGCAGGTGATTGGCAGGCACTGGGGTGGAGAGCAGAGGGGAGGGGCAGAGGAGAGCAGGTTCCACCAGTATACAGCGGGCACTGACCTCCACTGCCTTCAACACGGGACCTGTCCTTGTAAGAGTGGGTTAGCGTAGGTGATGTATTCACAGTCTCAAGATGACTCTCTGGAGAAAAAATTCACCTGCCTCCCTGGAGAATCTATTCTAGTAGTTCTTAAGTAGCAGAAATCTCTGCCAAGTAAACACTTCCAGAGGTACAGATTACAGTCAGAGAAGGTGAAATATTACCCCAGCTCTGGATATTATGTACACTTGTGCACATCTAGTTTTGTTACTTGGAGTTTATCTGCCAAGGAAAGAGTATATTGACAAAACTTGCTTTCATTAGCCTCTCTCTGCATGTGTGGTAAGTCTGGTTTCCGTTCTGTGTCCAGGGGACATGATAGGCACGCACAGCAGAGCATATCAGCCTAATGTCGCAGGCAGGGGAGTGCCGTGGACAGGAGTCCTGCTGGGCATCCTGTGCTGAGCACCACGCATGGGCTCAACTTCAGACAATCATGCAGCCTCCTGGCCTCCAGTGTCATTATAGGTAAAACAACAAAATACTCATCAACTGTAGAACAGAAAAATGTGTTGTTTGCACCCAAAGGGCATTAAACTACAAAGAGCAGGAACAGTTCACAACTACACACAACCCTAAGAGTGAATTTCACAAGCAAAATTTTGAAAGAAAAGAACCCAGCTATAAACACATGCACAGTGCCACTCAACCCACATAGAGCACAACGTTGGCAAATATACGTGGGAGGATCCTGGAAAAAACCCCGGGGGCCTCCAGGGCACAGCCACAGTAGGCTGCTTGATCTGAGAACTGTTTACATCAGGGCTGTGTTCAGTTTATAAGAGTTCACCGAGCTGTGTGTTCACTATGTGCGCTTTTCTGTTTTTATAGTAAAAATAATAAAAAGTCAGAAAAGGGGGATAAATAAACAAATAAGCTGCTAACTCCTGGGGTCTTATCCAGCTCCAGCAGGCTGTCCCTCTAGTCTGTCTCTTCCTTTTAAAGCTTCCTTCCTTCCCTCTGGACACTTTGCTCATCAGTATAAAGACGACAGGGGGACCCATCAGGACAAAAGGCAGGGGCTGATCAGGACCTTCACTTGGCAGCTCTGACCCCAGGCCCAGTGGGACGGGGGACTGACGCCCTCGGATTTCAATCAAGCCTGGTTTTATCAATAAATGTCAATGCCTGTCACCTTTCTATCCCGGGGAGACACTTCCCCAATCTAATCTTTATCTCTGGGCAGAAAAATGGAAAATGTTCTAGGCTTTAGGAGTTTGTGAAAATCTTTCTGTGAAAAAGCAATTTTTATTTTTGTGAACAGATATGATAAACTACATATTTTCTCATTACCTTCTTTGCTGTGACGTCCCCACATCCGCAGCAGGCCTAGGGAGCTTTGCCCTTGATTAGGACGTGCTATTTTAGGCTGTGTGCTGCACTGGGGGCAGCTCTGTCACCCTTCCCCCCCAGCTCTCCTTGGGAAGTAATGAGGCAGTTTTCTGACCTAAAATATAGGGCTGGAGACGATGAACAGAGAAGTGTTTGCACTAAAATTGGGGAAGCTGCAGTGTTGATTCTATACCCCCAAACCCCACCCAAAAGCTACGCAGCCTGTAACATGTGGCCTGTGTCTGGTAGAATATGGAAAGCAAAGGCTCTTGAGTTGAACATACTGCAAAGTCAGGCTTTTGTTTTTATTTATTTCCTTGCTTATTTTTTATTTTTATTTCTTTGCTTTTTTTTTTTAAAGACAGAATCCCACCCTATGCCCTGAGCAGAATGCAATGGCATCATAGCTCACTGCAACCTCAGACTCGGGCTGTGGGCATCCTACTACCTCAGCCTCCGAAGCCGCTGGGATTACAGGCACTCACCAGGGCACCCAGTTGGGTTTTTCCTTTTTTTTAGGAGTCAGGGTCTCACTTTCGCTCAGGCAAGTCTCAAACTCCTGAGCGCAAGCAATTCTCCCTCCTCAGCCTCCCACAGTGCTGGGATTACAGGCGTAAGTCAGGGGTTTTAAGTGAGACAGTGGGCTGGCCACCTGGCGGGTAGGTAACAGATGTCATGAGAGGTCAAGATGAAACATCCAGTCCAAACCAGAGAAACACAAGAGGACAATCCCCAGCCTGCAGGACGGCTCTAGCAGGCTCTCACTCTAGCTAGTGGCTCTAGCACTCTGCGCTTGGGCAAAGCAGGTGGCTTAAAGCACAGAGAGGTATTTGGGAACCTGAAGGACAAGGTCCTTGCTGGATAAGCAGGGCAGGCAGGTGCAGTAAAGGGAAGGAGGAGCCTTCACTCCGTAGCTGCTCCCCCAGGCAGAGATGAGGAGCCACCTTAGACAGTGGGCAGAAAGCCCCACACAGGCAGTCTGTCAGCAGCTTCCCTCCCCCTCCCCAGTTCACAATTAACTTTCTCCAAACTCAGCTCTACCATTTGTGAGTGGTAGGCACAGTTTGAGGCACTGAGAATACCAACACAAAACTAGCCCACAGGTTCTACTGACAGAACAGCGTACAGATGTGCAAGAGCAGGTGACCAACAGCATGTGGGTAACCAGGAGAGTTCACAGGTCAGCCTGGGAGGACACTGCAGGGGAGAGCTTGTGAGCACAGAGCCACCAGCTAGCCAGGTCTGGACACTGAAGATTTAATTCATCTGCTCAACAAACACTTAGTAAGCCCCATGCGTGATGTGTGATGTGCAGGCCAGGACAGACACCAGGGCCCTTTGCTGGAGGTCGCATCCTGGTGGGGGACAGCTCCAGATGGACAGGCAGAGTATTATCCTAGGGGAACCCTGTGAGAAGGGACAGTAAATGTAGACAGTGACCGGAGCTTGGTGCTGGTGGCAGTCTATGGCGTGAGGAGTTTGGCATTTTTTCTACAAACCCTGGGAGTCACTGAACTACTTTAAGTGAAGGAGCAATAATAATCTGGGTGAGAAATTCTGAGAGGAAGCCAAGTACTCTAGAGACACCTCGGCTTATCCCTTTTCACACACACCATATCCAGCAACTTTCTTCCTCTCTCCCCTGCCCACCAACCCAGGAATGGATTAACAAGCTGTAGTATATGTATACCATGCAATACTATTCAGCTATTAAAAAAAACGGAGACTTTACATCCTTCGTATTAACTTGGATGGAAGTGGAAGACATTATTCTTAGTAAAGCATCACAAGAATGGAGAAGCATGAATCCTATGTACTCAATTTTGATATGAGGACAATTAACGACAATTAAGGTCATGGGGGGGGAGGAAAAGCAGAGAGAGGGAAGGAGGGAGGGGGGTGGGGCCTTGGTGT
>CAUYPK010015771.1:0-37122 GCA_963574355.1 Loris lydekkerianus | reverse complement strand
CTTTACCTCTTTCATGTTTACATGGATGGAGCTGGAACATATTCTTCTTAGCAAAGTATCCCAGGAATGGAAGAAAAAGTATCCAATGTACTCAGCCCTACTATGAAGTTAAACTATAGCTTTCACATGAAGGCTATAACCGAACTGTACCACAAGACTATGGGGAAAGGACCAAGGAAGGGGAAGGAAGGGTGGAGCTTTGGGTGGAGGGAGGGTAATGGGTCGGGCCACATCTATGGTGCATATTTTTATCTATAATAAAAAAAAAGAGAAAAGCCTGTGTTTAAAGATATAAATAAATAAATAAATAAAAATTGAAATCTCACCATATTGCGTAATACCCTTAACAAATATGAAGTGACCATTCTTATCCTTCCTTACTTTTGTTGGTTTAAAGCCTATTGTGTCTGCAAATAGAATTGCAACACCTGCTTTTTTCAGATTACCATTTGCCTGAAATATGGACGACCATCCTTTCACCCTGAGTCTATATTTGTCTTTTACATTAAGATGTGACTCTTGTATGCAGCAAATATCTGGCCTGAGTTTTTATATCTAGTCAGCTAACCTGTGCCTCTTTAGAGGACAGTTTAAGCCATTCACATTAATGGAGAATATTGATAAGTCTGGTAAAATTTTGTGTATCGAGTTTTTCCAATGTTCAGTGGAAATTTTTCATTTTTTCGGCACTGTGGAAGTTGGAGTTTGATCAAAAGTTTCTGATTGAGTTTACTTTTTTGGTAGAGGATTGGGCTGGTCATCATAAAGGATAGATCTGAGAATATCCTGATAGTGCTGGTATAGTTACGGCAAATTTCTTCAACATATGAATGTCTTTAAAGCATTTAATGTCTGCATTATAAATGAAACTCAGTTTACCTGGATACAGGATCCTGGGTTGAAAGGTATTTTGTTTTAGAAGATTAAAAGTTGATGACCACCCTCTTCTGGCTTAAAAATCTTCAGCAGAGAGATCTGCAGTCGTTCTAATATTCTTCCCTTTGTAGATAATGGATTTCTTGCGTCTGGCTGCTTTCAGAATTTTCTCCGTCATATTAACTTTAGTGAAGTTAATTATGATATGCCTGGGGGATGTCTTATTGGGATTGAGTCGTGCTGGGGTTCTTAAACTGTCTGCTATCTGAATTTCAGAATTTCTTGGCATGTCTGGAAAATTCCCTTTCATAATTTCATGGAGACGGGCCTCTGTGTTTTGCGAGGCCACTTCATCACTTTCAGGGATTCCAATGAGGCAGATATTAGCCTTGTTTGAATTATCCCAAAACTCTCTGAATGATCCATTTTTGCTCTCTATTTCTCTTCCTTTTTGAGAGTTTGGGGGTGTTCAAAAGGTTTGTCTTCAATGTCAGAAATCCTTTCTTCGGCTTGCTCCAGTCTTTTACTGAGGGATTCTACTGTATTTTTCAGGTCTTTGAGGGTTGCAAATTCTTGCTTCAGTGCGTCAAAATGTTTGGTGGTTTTGTCTTTAAATTCGTTAAATTCTTGAGACAACTTTTGAATTTCTCCTCGGGTTTCTAATTCCGACTTTTGAATTGCTCTTTGAATTTCTAATTCCAAATTTTCCTCCATTCTATTAATCTTGTTTGCAATCCAAATTCTGAATTCGATTTCTGACATCTCAGCCAGCTGTTTATTAATAGGATCTTCAGTTACATCTGCCAAATCTTTCCTTGGGGGGATTTATTTATTCTGGTTATTCATGTCACCAGAGTTTTTCTGCTCATTCCACCCCATGATTCTTTTACACCGTTTGACTTTTCCCCTGGAGCTTTGTACAGGACCAGTACAGTGCTATGGCCTGAGAAACTGGGGACCTGTTTGGTGTGGTGGGATTAAGTGGTTCTGTCTAGTTTTCAGTTGGTCTCTGTCCTACCCTACTGAAACAGTTACTCTGGGTTGAAGTCTCAGCTGTCAATAAATACCATCAATTAAGAGTACCCCATCCCCCACAGGTAACAATTGGAAAAGGAAAATCAAACCTTCCTACAACCACACACCCAGGGCACCACTTGAATCGTCCTCAGGCGATTGGCTCAGTTCAAAAGGTCCAAATCAGTTGTTTCAGTCAGCACTTGTCTCATGTGGGAGAGTTTTAAATGTCTCTGGCAACTAGATAGCAGGTGTCTGCTGACAACTCATGTATGACTTGCTCCAGTGCTCCGTGAAGTCAGGAGGACCCACCCAGCAAATAGATTAGTTTGGTAAGGTTGATGCCTCGTTCTCCACCTTGCACTTCTGTCACCCAGTCACTGATAGCCCCGCAGGGCTGTGACCCAGTTACCTCCTATGAGCAGATTCTCCAGGGGTTTGCACCTATCTGAATCATAAGGAAATCTGTATCTGCTCAGTCAGGCTGCTGCTGTCTGCCTCTATGCAGCATGGGGAGGTGAGGTCTGACAACCTCGGGCACTTGATGGAGGCTGGGGGGGTGTTCACTCAGTTGCAGCCCCGCCCCTGTTTGATGTTACTGACCGAACAGAACAACTTTGCAGAATTTGTTTCTGTCCTGGCTAAATTCCCCTGCAGAAGAGAAGCTGTTTTGAGGTTCCAGAATCTACGCTTGAGGCCTTGTCTTTGCTGCTGCAAAGGTTTATATTTGCAGCTCAGTTAGCTGTCAGTTCTAGCCTCCTATACTTTTTTATCTAGGCTGATGATCCCCTGAGACCTGGGTGTGTCTTTGGCTCAGTAAAGCAGTCCTCTCGGTCAGCCCCACCCTAGGCTTCAGCTGGCACTGCATGTGCGTTTTCTAGTCCCCGTGCTCCACCTAGGCCGGTACTGCCTCAGGCAAACCCTTTACTCACAGGGCCTGAGTTTCTATCCCAGATCTGTTTCTCAATGGTTGCCACCTGAGAAGATGCCCAGCCTCCTCTGGTTGCCCAGGGAGACAGGGGGTGTGGGTTTGGAATATCTGGGGGTAAGCCCTATTGTTGCCAAAAATGGCTGCTGCTCTGTGCCTCGGAGCACCGCCGCTCTGGCCTGGTTCCCCTCAGCCAACCGTCCTCTCCTCACTCCCGTGCTACAGAATCAGCACTGACCAGCTACAGTTCATGCCCTGTCCATACCCCTCGAGAAATCACTCCAAAATCTGGACTCCTGGGGGACAGGCCTCCAGACCTCAGAGTGAGAGTTGAGGGGAATGCTAGGAGCTCAGAATTTCAGGTAGAGAATATATACAGTTTTATACAGTTTAATGCCTGGAGGAGAATGCTGTGGCACCCTAGTAGTGGAGGTAGGTCCAGTTTTTAGAGGGTCTCTCCCGTGGAGTGTAGTGGGAGGACCTTTGAACTCTGCTCGTTTGTTTGTGGGGCACTCCGAGCCGTTCTCATGGGGGAGGGGACTCCTGTCCGCTTGGCGATGGATTTTGTACCTTTTGTTTGTATCCTTGGGGTCTCAGCTCGCCTCAGCAGGGTTGATGTGCGTTCTCCAACCTCTCTTGGTGCAGCTCTAATCCACCAGGTTACTTGCTAAATTTCTGTCCTTTAACTCTCCTTCTGGACGAGCCTCTGTGGAAAGCTGGCTTCAGTCAGCCATCTTGTCTCCACCTCTGCTGCTATTTTTTATTAAAATAAAAGGTCATTGATTGTATATCTGTATATAGGGTATATACAAGTCCCTTTCTGCCTATGAAGAATTCTCTACTTCCATCTTCCATTTTTGTTAATTACATCATCTCTTTCTTACCTATGCTTTCTCTGATCTCTCTAAGATGGGGCTAACTAAAGGACAGATTTTTTGTCATGACAACAGTATAAAGTGTTCATAGATTTTGAGCAGTTATAAATTAAAGCTTCTTTGAAATAGTTGCTCTATTTGAGTGACAAATACTGAGAAAGCACTCCCAGCTTTAACATTCAAGGAAGTTATTAAAACTGTAGGTATAGCTTTCCCACCCCAAATGTAATGTTATGGGGGCTAACCTGAGGAACTTGTCTATAGATTTTTAAGGTTTTACTTAGTAATGAAAGAATTGGAAGTATGTTCAGATTAGATACCAGAATAGCTACAATTGTCTAATAACTGGTATCTTTAAATCTTTGGTCTCTCTTTGAACAATGTGAGTTTATAAAACCCTTAAAGTAAGTTTTTTAAATACTGACTTGATAATTACTAGAGTATTTGTGATTTTGGAGGAGCTCTGGTGGTAGTTTTATGTCCCATAACCAAGAATATTATAAAGACGGTACTTATTAACTCCTCCTATTGTGAATATCAGCTGCTTAAGATAATCAGCCAGTAATACTGTCAGAAATGCACAGGAAATGTTGGTCCACTCAGTATAAGGGCAAAACCCAATTTCTTCTTCTTACCTTCCTGTCAGCAGGCAACAGGGAACCCTAGGGCATGTTAGTGCATTTTTACCCTGGCATAGAGCCCTGCAGTTGGACTCACTGAGTCTTAAATGTGCTCAGAATACAGGTTCTGACGGCTTCATAGGAGACATTCCAGACATATTTACACTCAGCCAACTCTGAAGTTTTTATTCTTATTATCATAGTACTATGGTCTTTTTGTTTGCTTCTTTTATCTGTGATGTTACTACTTTTCCAAGGCCAAGTTAAAACAAATAACTACAGATAAGTTCAACTGTGTTAATCTGTTTACATTTATGAAAGTGCTTTACTGCAAGTCTGAGAAAGATACTGAAACTTGGAATATGTCTGTACATGCCTGTAGAGTAGAAAGCTTCAGTGCTGTGAATAGCCAGTCGATAAAGATCTTCTTACCGTAAAATCAGGATTTATCTTCTTAACTTTCTTTTTTTCTGTGAAGGCATAGCTGTTGGTTAACTCATTTATCTGAAAGTAAATAATTTTTAATGGCGTTGAAAGTTTTTGTAACATCTAGAAATAGATTATAACTTAAAATCTGATGTTTTTATTGTGTTACTCATGTTTATCACCCCATCATCCTGGGCCATTAATTGGGTAACTTTCTTCCAGAGAAATTTTGAAGGCAAAAGACAAAAATCTAAGTTTAAGTGTTAGCTTACTATATGGTCCTAAATAAAGTCATTTAAGCCCTTTAAACCTCCATTTCTACTTTTGAAAACATAGATAAGTATACCCACAGACATCACAGCATTATTACTGAGAGAACCAGATAAGACATATGTCATATTATTTGCAAATTGCAAAGAACTATACAAAGGTTGATGATCGTTTTTGTTGTTTTCCAACCCTTTCACCCCAGTGCATGAAATTCCTTATTGTCAGGTTAGATATGATACTATCACTTGAGAATGTATGTATGTTTCATTTTATTCCTGAAAATGTACATATCACCAAATTTTCTTACCAAGATTTCATACTAGAAATGAATAGCAATAATTACAACAGAAGAAATTTATCTCTAAGCACTGTCCATATCTCTTCATCTTTAAAGCAAAATAACAGCTTTCAGGTTGAGTAGGGAAATTGGATGCTCTCTCTGCTGCTTTTATTATAGCTGTTAAGAAACAGTATTAAATGATTTCTTGAGTTGATCTCATTTTAAAATTACTTTAATCTTTTACTTGCTTGAGTTTCCTTTGTTGAATTTTCTTTATCAGGGACTTATGGCAGGTTAAATGTCTACTGCAGAAACATCTTAGATCTCAGTATCAATACTATGGTCTGACTGCCATGGGAGTTCCTCATCACTGGGGGTGTTCACAAGGTGAGACTGGATGGCTAGAAATGTTTTAGGCAGATAGCATAGATCCCAAAGAGCTGAGGACTAGAAAGCTGCTAATTGTATGTTGTGATCCTTACTTGTGTGTTTTTTTTTTTTTTCCAATTTAGATCATGAACATGTTTATATATAACGTATATACTCGAGTATAAGCCGAGTTTTTTCCGCACAAAATTTGTGCTGAGTTCAGGTTTTTCTGCACAAATTTTGTGCCAAAAAAACTCGGCTTATACTCAAGTATATATGGTAATTACTTCCTCCAAATATTGCTTATTTTACACTTTTGGAATGCTTGCTAGGAAATATTTGAGTAGCACATAAAAAATACCATTTGTGTGTAACCAGTTTTCTAAGCTTTTTTTTTTTTTAATCCTTTGAATACTAGTGATACTTTAAGAACACCTTATGTTATTTATCGCATTCTTTCTAATAAAAACTGATTTGTTTATTTCTCTAATTGCCTTTATTTAAATTAAAAAGTTCTGTGGAGGTAAGATATTTAGTAATCTCCTATACCTCACATTAGTTTGTATAGATTCAGCACTCAATAAAAACTTATTTAATTTATTGTCATTGATACCCAAAACTTAGAACGTTCTCTTGATTAAAGAAGCTTATACTCCATTTTTTTCCTGCCTGCCAATCATAGAATATACTCTTCACAAATATCATTCTGACTTAGAATAATTTTTTAATATAACAATCTCATTTACCCAATTACTATTAAAAGCACCTAATAACCTAATTATTTTTAAAAGGCCTCAGTTCATGTTTTCACATGGTACCCAAAAGTACTTGCAGATGAAAAAATTATCTTAAATGAGCTGTAAGCACAGCCTCTGTACCTTAAATGTAAAGTTAGGGGGCTAATCTGAGGAATTTTCTGTGTGTTTCTTAGGTTAAACTATTGTTAATGAAGCAGTGGTTACTTTTCCCAGGCTGGATACCAGAATAAGTTCATTGTCTGACAACTGGTGCCTTTCGATCTTTGAGCTCACTTTGATCAATGTATGTTTATGAAGTCTGAGCATGGAGGCTCTTGCCTATAATCCTAGCACTCTGGGAGGCTGAGGTGGGTGGATTGCTTGAGCTCATAAGTTTGAGACCAGCCTAAGCAAGACCAAGACCTGTCTCTATTAAAAATAGAAAAAAACATGAGGCAAGAGGATCACTTGAGCCCAAGAGATGGAGGTTGTTGTGAACTATGACGATGCCACACCACTCTAGCCAGGGCGATAGTTTGAGATTAAAGAAAAAAAAAAAAAAGTAAGTTTATGAGAATCCTTAAAGTCTGGCATACTTCTTCTGCCTGGTAACCTTCCTTAGGGCTCTCAACTCCTTTCTGCAACCTTCCTCCATACCCTCACCCCTCCATTAAAAAAAAATATAGGATCTCAAAAAACTAAATGAAAACATCTTATTCTTTAGTTATCTTTTTAAAATTGCAATGTTTTGGCTAGGCTTAGTGGCTCACACTTGTAATCCTAGCACTGTGGGAGGCCAAGACAGGTAGATAGCTTTGAGCTCAGGGGTTCAAGACCAGCCTAAGCAAAAGTAAGACCCCATCTCTACTAAAATAGAAAAATTAGCTGGGTGTCGTGGTGGGTACCTTTAGTCCCAACTGTTTGGGAGCCTGAGGCAAGAGGATCTCTCAAGTCCAAAAGTTTGAGGTTGTTGTGAGCTAGATGCCATGGCATTCTATCCAAGGTGACAGAGTGAGACACTTTCAAAATAAAAAAAAGAAAAATTACAATGTTTTTAATGAAGCAAAACAATTAACTACTTTAATATTGATGAATTATATGCTACAGTCATATACTCTAATGACTTTCTCTAATACTTTTAGTTCTGAATTTGTAGAAAGTAGCAGCCTCTGCTCTGGTTAGAAGGCTTTCCAACTGGTGTGTTCATCTACTTTAATACAATTGTTTTCAGAACAACTTTTGTATTAGGGAGAAGAAAACGACTCCACCTCTAGAAACTCTGTCAAAATATCTTGGCTTTTGCTCAGAATTTAAAAGAAAAAGGGAATCAGTTTGAAATACTAGGAAAGTCAAGAAACTAATTCAGATCTGGTTTTGTCATTTACTGCCTCTTCATTTCTTCATGTTTTAAATGAGGGAAATAGATAATTTCTAAAACCTCTTTCAACTCCACATTAACATTATTTTATTGGTAGCATTAATTAGGAAAAAATAGCAAGATCTGTTTATGGATTGTGATAGGATATCAATATAGGAATGTAACAATAATAACCTAAATTTTTTGGCATTGGACTATTAAAGAATAGTCATTCCGGCCAGGTGCAGTAGCTCATGCCTGTAATACTAGCACTCTGGGAAGCCAAGGAGGATGGATCGCCTGAGTTAATGAGTTCGAGACCAACCCAAGCCAGAGTGAGACCTTGTCTTTATAAAAATAGCTGGGTGTTATGGAGGGCACCTGTAGTGCCAGCTACTTGGGAGGCCAATTCAAGAGAATCTCTTAAGCCAGAGAGTTTGAGGTTGCTGTGAGCTGTGATGCTATGGCACTCTACCGAGGGTGACAAAGCAAGATTCTGTCTCACAAAAAAAAAAAAAAAAAAAGAATAGTCATTCCATGTTCCCCCAAATGGAGGTTTTGTGTTAAGGGTAGCCAGACATAACTTCTGTTTTGAAATGTTAAATTTAAAGTAGTATTTTCTAAAAGTTTATGAGACTCATGGGAGTGGCCATTGCCTAGTAATATGGCATAATATTTATTATATTGTATGCATATGGTTTAAAAAGTACAGGTTGTATTGAAGAATATCAATTCCTTTACTCATCACTTTTAACTTCCTAGCTCAGTTTCTCAAAGGCAAAGATTTGCAAATAATTTTTATTTTATCAAAACTTTCTCTTTTTATTTTGTGCTAGGATAGATCTGCTACCTCCTCAACTCCTTCTTCAATCTCCTCCCAATATGTTACTCTGTTTTCAGTCAAATCAATAAACAATATTTACATTATTTTGAATATATGTATATTAGAAATATGTTGCTTATTGTATTGTGTATTTCTTTTCTGTGTAGATCTTCGTCCTACAGTTTCTAATTATTTTTATTCCTATAATGCATTTCTTATACTATTTATTTTTTACAAAAGCTCTATTGTTTCTAGTTCCCTCTTTTTTCCTCTACACTGGGAAAATAGTAAGTGGTCTCCTTTTTATTTTCTGATTTTGTTTACAGTGTATAAAAATATGATTCACTTTAATATATTGGTTTTATAGACAACATGTTTGCTAAACTTTATTAATTCTAATTTCTCTGTAAATTTTTTTCTCTCTGTAGGTATTTTGAATTCTCTCTCTAGGCAGTCGTCATCTGTGAATATTTTTGTTTCTTTCAACAGTGGCTAGGACCTAGGTTAAATTGTCATATTTTATTTAGGATTTTTGCCTTCGTATTCATTGGTTAGATTGGCTTGTAATTTCCCTTTTACATTCAGCCCTATTTAGTCTTAATGCCAAGGTAATGCTAGTTTTTTCCTTCTTTGGAAGAGTTTGGTTAGATTTAAATTTTTTGTTCTGGCTTAATTGCGTTATGGTTAGAGATCATGTTTTGTGTGAATTCCTTCCTTTGAGATTTGTTTAGACTGGCCTTAAGGTTCAGTGTATGGTCAGTTTTCATAAATATTCAAGATGTGCCTAATATAAATACGTTCTTCATTGAATGGTACACTATATTACGTATGTTCATTAGAACAAATGTTATTCGTGTTCAAATCTTTTTACATTTTTACAGATTATTTTGTTTACATGTTCAACTATCAGAGGTCTGTTTAAAATCTCCACCTATAAATATGGATTTGTCTGTTTCAACTTAAGGGTTTTTTCTTAGTATCTTTCTTGTGAATCAAACCTTTTATCATTTTGAAGTGGTCCTGTTTTATCTTGCATGATGCTTTTGCCTTAAAAAGCACTACACTTCGTCTGAAATTAATACAAATGTACCAGCTTTCTTTGGTTGTTAATTGTGTATATATAAGTTTTTAAATCTTTTATTTCAATCTTTTTGTGTAACTTTATCTTTTTAATGTCTCTAATAAATAGAATACATGTTGAAATTTTCCTCCTTTTTTTGTAGTCTGAGGATATTTGTCTCCAGAATTTTTGTCAATATACTTATTATATAATTTTCTTTAGTTAATTTTTTTATTAAATCATAGTTCTGTACATTAATGCAATTGTGGGGTACAATGTGCTGGTTTTATATACAATTTGAAATATTTTCATCAAACTAGTTAACATAGCCTTCATGGCATTTCTTAGTTATTGTGTTAAGACATTTATATTCTATGTTTAGTAAATTTCACATGTACCCTTGTAAGATGTACCATAGGTGTGGTCCCACCAATTACCCTCCTTCTATCCATCCACTTTTTTTTTTTTTTTTTTTTTTTTTTATTAGACAGAATCTCTCTCACTTTGTCAACCTGGGTGGAGTGCCATGACATCATAGCTCACAGCAACCTCAGACTCAGGGGCTCAAGTGATCCCCTTGCATCAGCCTCCCAAGTAGCTGGGACTATAGACACCCGCCACAGTGTGTGGCTAGTTTTTCTGTTTTCAGTAGAGAGGGGGGTCTTACTCTTGCTCAGCCTGTTCTCAAACTTCTGAGCTCAGGCAGCCTTTACATAACTTTTTATGGCTTTTACATAACTTTTTAGTAGTAAGATTTTCAAAAAATTGATAAAAGATATAATGAGCTCCCTAGAATCTCTGTTTACATTCAACAGTTGTTGGTATTTTGTCATATTCACTTTATAGCTTTATGTGTCTTGCCCTTCAGAGTGTCTATATGTATGCATATGTTCAGTGATTACATTTGTGTATACATCTATTTTTGCTAAGCCATTTAAAAGTATGGTCCAGATATCATGACACTTCATATGCATAAATACCCCAGGGTACATCATGCCTCGCCTAAGGAAGAGGACATTATTCTACATAAACATGATACCATTAACACACTTAAGAAATCAACAGTAATTTTAACACATTAACTGCCATGTGAGTTATGAATTATTTTTCAAGTGTTCATGTTCCTTTTTTTTTTTTAGACAGAGTTTTGCTCAGTTGCCCTGGGGTTCAGTGCCCTGGCATCATAGCTCACAGATACCTCAAATGCTTGGGCTCAAATGATTCTCTTGCCTCAGCCTGCAGAGTAGCTGGGACTATGGCTGCCCACCACAATGCCCAGCTAGTTTTTCTATTTTTAGTAGACAGTAACTCGCTATTGCTTATGCTGGACTAGAACTCCTGAGCTGAAGCAATCCACCTGCGTCAGCCTCCCAGAGTGCTAGGATTACATGCGTGAGCCATTGCGCCCTGCTGACTCTTCACATTACTTTTGACATTACTAATTTTCAGGGTTTTATATTACTTTTTTTTTTTTTTTTTTGAGACAGAGTCTATGTCACTCTTGGGAGAGTGCTGTGGTATCACAGCTCACAGCAACCTCAAACTCTTGTGTGTAAGCGATTCTTTTGCCTCAGTCTTTTAAGTAGCTAAGACTACAGGCACCCGCCACAATGCCTATTTTTTTGTTGCAATTGTCATTGTTGTTCAGCAGGCCCAGCCGGGTTCGAACCCGCCAGCCTGGGTGTACGTGGCTGGCACCCTAGCCACTGAGCTATGGGCGCCACCCTTTATATTATTTTTTAATTGATGCATTTTTAAGGATATTTTGTTTTCAAAGTTTTTATTCTATATTTGTAATAAAACACCATGACCCCAAGGAAAAATACATTTTTTTGTGGCCGTCAGTGTGTTAAAGGATCACCTAATATTTAAGTTATATTCTAATTTTCCCTAATGGTCCTAAAGTGTCTTTCATAGCTGTTCATGTACTACATATGTATAATCTCTTAAAGTTTCAAATATCTGGAATGTGTTGGAAGAAAATTTTCCATAGATCTCTGGTGTCTTTTTACATCTTGAGAAAAGAGGCACTGTCTTTGTTCAGAACTCTTTTTCAAGGATGTTTTATAGTGAATGACTTGGAAAATAGAGATAGAATCTACCTTTGGAGATGAGGGAAAGTTTGTTTACCTTCTAATATAATAAAGATAATATTTGAGCTTACTGTTCATTGTAAAATACCGTATGTACTCGAGTATAAGCCGAGTTTTTGGCACAAAATTTGTGCCGAAAAACCTGAACTCAGCACAAATTTTGTGCCGAAAAAACTCGGCTTATACTCGAGTATATACGGTATGTGGGCTCCCTAAACACCCAGTTTCTCTTCTGTAACAGTAATGCACTGCATGTGAGAGTATTACCTTGTCTGCTTTGCATCACCCTGTGGGAATTAGGGCTCAGGGAAGCCCAGGTTATTACAGTAATACATTGGCTCTTGTCTCTGATTATAAAGTCTTGTATCTTTTGCTGGCATTTATGAAATTGTGGTAGGCTAACTTGTTAGCCTTTAAGTACGGAGAAGTCTCAGGCCCTTCCCAGATCTTAACAGAATGTTCTTCCCGCATTTTATAGTTTTTCATGACACTGATTTTTTAACAGCTTCATTGATATATAATTTACACACCATACAACTTAACCATTTAAAATTTACAATTTAATTGTTTTTAGAATATTTATAGAATTGTTCAACCATCACCCAAAGCAATTTTAGGACATTTGTATCAACTCAAAAAGAAGCTCCATGTCTTTTACCTGTCACTTCCCATGGCCCTTCATCCCCACCTCCCACCTCTAGGCAACCACCAGTCTACTTATTGTCTCTATATGTTTGTTTGTGGTAGATGTTTTATGTGGGTAGAATCATGTAACATATGGTATTTTGTGTCTTGCTTCTTTCACTTAGCATAATGTTTTCAAGGTTCATCCATATTGTAGCATGAATCAGTGCTTTCCTCTTTATTGCCAAGTAATATTCTGTAGTGTGCATATACTATATTTTGTTAATGAATTTACTATTAGTAGTTTGGTTTGTTTTATACTTTGTTGGCTATTATGAATAATGATGGTATGAACATTCATGTACAAGTTTTTGTATTACATGGTTCTGTTTTTCTTGGTTGTATACCTAGGAGTGGAATTGCTGTATCGTATGTTGTAATTGCTTTAGAAACTACCAGATTTTCCTCAAGTGCTTGTACTATTTCGCATTCCTACTAGCAATGTATGTGAGTTCCAATTTCTTCCATAGCCTCAATAACACTTTCCATTGTCTGTCTTTTTTATTATAGTTATCTAGTGTGTGTGAAGTGGTATGTCATTGTGGTTTTTTGTTGCATTTTCCTGATGGCTAATGATGTTGCCCATCTTTTTTTTTTATTAATATTAAATCATAGCTTTGTACATCAATGCGATCATGGAGCATCATACACTGGTTTTATAAACAGTTTGACACCTTTTCATCACACTGGTTAACATAGCCTTCCTGGCATTTTCTTAGTTATTGTGTTAAGACAATTATATTTCTACATTCACTAAGTTTCACATGTACCCTTGTAAGATGCACCGCAGGTGTAATCCCACCAATCACCCTCCCTCTGTGCATCCTCCCCCTCCCTCCCTCCCTCTCCCCCTTTCCCATATTCTTAGGTTATAACTGGGTTATAGCTTTCATATGAAAGCCATAAATTAGTTTTATAGTAGAGCTGAGTACACTGGATACTTTTTCTTCCATTCTTGAGATACTTTACTAAGAAGAATATGTTCCAGCTCCATCCATGTAAACATGAAAGAGGTAAAGTCTCCATCTTTCTTTAAGGGTGCATAATATTCCATGGTGTACATATACCACAATTTATTAATCAATTCGTGGATCAATGGGCACTTGGGCTTTTTCCATGACTTGGCAATTATAAATGGGCTGCAATAAACATTCTGGTACAAATATCTTTGTTATCATGTGATTTTTGGTCTTCTGAATATACCTAGTTACACAATTCTCTTGTCTCAGCCTCCCGAGTACCTGGTACTACAGGTGCCCACCACAACACCTGGCTATTTTTTGTTGCAGTTTGGCTTGGGCTGGGTTCGAATCTGACACCCTCAGTATACAGGGCCGGCACCTACCCACTGAGCCATAGGTGCTGCCCAATGATATTATCCTTTCTACTTTTTGTTCATCTTAAATGTCGTATAATAATTTTTTTAATAATTGAATTTGTATGGAAAGACTTTTAAATGTAATTCTAGATAACAGCAAAGATAAGAATTTCTAATTTTTATAGTCTTTTCTGAAAAAAGATGAACATGAATAACTTCAGATTTTATTAGAAAGATATAAAATTATTGATATTTGATAACTATTTAAGCATAGCCTTAAAAGAACAGAAATGTGCCATGTATCCCTAAACCAGAAGAGTGAAAATAAAAGGGAATTAAATTATTTTTTATTAAGGCAAAACAAAGTAAAGAAAAACTGAACATAAAAAGTCATGGTATTTACCCCATAAATATATACAATTTTTCTTTGTCAATTAGAAATAAATATAGTAGATGTGATAAATGCTGTTAAATGAAGTTAGCATCTAAGGGTGATGAGTCCTTGCCATTCATTTAGAAATTGGTTTAGGATACTGTTGAATACTATATTTACAAGAAGTTGCAAAGCTGCATAAGAAAGACATGTTAAATAAATAATGTACCACATAAGAAATAATCAATGTACTAGATATCAATTAATTATTTACAAAAATTGTATATGTAGTTTCTCTGTTCAGAATTATATATGTAGTTTCTCTGTTAAGTTTCTCCTACGAAACATTTAACAAACTAGATAAATAGTAGTGTTAACAGATCTTATTTGTTCATTAAATTCTGCACTGCTCAAAATATATAAAAGATTATTGTTAAACATCTATGAAAATAGACATGTTAAGTTAAAATATCTCAGATAAAAATATTTGGTTAATATACATGGAAACTTCAAAATAAAATGAGAAAACAAAAATAATTAAAATAAATTTTGAGAGAGTCTATTTAGATAACCATATTAGACTACAATGTAACGAGAAAATCCAGTAACTGCTTACAGGATTGGAAGTAAAGGGACGGGTTATGAAATACTAAAATAATCCTTGAAAAAGAAAATAGATGTAGTAATATTAAGAGTAGTCAAAAATAAGATTTAAGGCAACGAGCATTAATAGAAGTTAAATTGTATATTGTCTAATCATCTTAAATAAATCATTATAATTAACTTCCAAGGACATTGATCTATGTATGTTTGTTACATAACATGCAGATATAGATATTAAAACATGATGCATATAATTTATATTTTATTGTATACATGAATTTATACTTAGCCATATCTTAGAAAGATAATCTTAGACATCTCAGTCATATTAAAACCAGCTACTGGAAGAACTGGTCACAGTTTGGTCACAGTTTATAAAACAACTTGCTAATGAATATCTTTTTCTTTGGCAATATAATATATACAAAGAATATTTTCTTTTTCATTTGAAAAGCAGAATGATTTTGGAGAGCCCCAGATAGCCCCAGAAGCTATCACAACAATAGCTTCTCATCCTTGCTGTGTACAAGAGGGTACACATGTCACTTTGCTTGAAAGATGTTTTCAAAAGGAAAGTTTTGCTTTGTGTTTGTTTTTCTTTATTCTTAATTCTAGGTTTTTACCTGAAAGTAAATTATTCCAGGTATCCCCACTCATATGAAGAATTTTATTAGAATTTATGTTAGACTGCTATAGTAAAAAAAATACCAGTAATGTTTTAGAGTTTTATGTGGTTAGTCAGATGAAAATACATAAAAAATAACCTAAGCAAAAGCATCTAGAAGTGTATTTTTTAAAAATTCCAAAAGTAAACTTGAGAAAATAAATGTTGTCACTTTCTTTGCATTTTGATTATTTGCATAAATTTTATAGGAATATATCTTTCCTAGAAATTAAGAACAATTTTGATGACAATATATAAATTATATTTTATATTTACATAATGTCATTATGCAGAAATATAAATATATGAATATTAATGCATTCCTTTTTATATTATTATGAAAATAAAGATGATATTTCAGATATCAGAAATGGAATTAAGGCCTAGGAGATGGGGGTTCTGGCTCTAAGACCAAGGCCTCTATTGCCATAATGCTTGTCCTGTGTGTAGTGTTAAAATATCATGTTAAGAAAGGTCAAAGAGAAAACTTTGTGTAAGGTCATATGAAAGCTAGATAAGTTCATGTAACTAAAATACCTCACTTGAATTATTCATTTACTAAAATCATATAGTAATTCCTGTATTATACCACTGGGAGTAGGATAATTTTCCCTGTGATATTTCAATTTTTTAAATTAATTTTATTTATTTAGTTATTTATTTTATTAAATCATAGCTGTGTACATTAATGCAATCATGGGACACCATACACTGGTTTTATATACAATTTGATATATTTCATCACACTGGTTAACATAGCCTTCCTGGCATTTTCTTAGTTATTGTGTTAAGACATTTATATTCTACATTTACTAAGTTTGACATGTACCCTTGTAAGATGCACCATAGGTGTGGTCCCACACATCTTTCCCTGTTGTCTCCAATTATCATATTGATTTACTGCCTGGGGTCTCTAGACTTGTGCTTTTTATTTTTTCCCTCCACTGTCATAAGTAAATCAGTCTTTACAGGCTGTGTTTAATCATTACATTCTTTCCCCCAAATCCATGATAGTCCTTTTTCACCTGGCATTGGAATAGCTAGTCTTCAAGTAGTTTTTCTACCTTCAGTCATTCCTATTTCAACTCGAGGTATGTGTGATTTTAAGAATGGTTTTTCTTAGATGATACCTATATCTCCTTAATTGCTAAATAAATTTATGGTGCTTTGCTTTTGTCTCTGTCTTGAATTTAAGGTAGGTAGTTAGTTTGTACTTTTTAGACATTGAAATTTTAAATGTTATGTATAACTTGCCTATTATTTTCTAACAATTTCTCGGACATGGATTTTCTCCCTTCTTTTCTAAGAAGTCTTGCCCATTAATCCTTGAAGAGCTGGCCTAAAAGAATCTTACTCCAATCTAGCCTGTTCTGTGTCTCATCTTATTTAATGTTATATTTATTAGTCACCTAATAAGGGTTGGACGTTGGAGTTTTAATAGGCATAGTATGCTTACACATGGTCTTTGTCCTGAAGGAGAAACTTATGCTTCTAATTGTTCAGCAGCATCTGATTTCTATCAAAAAGATGCTACTGATTTCTTACAGAATTTCTTAACTCCCAAATCAAAGGAAGTTGCTTCAAGATTGTACACAGCTTTTCTATCCCTTCCTTAAACCCTACCCTGTTACCTACTTTTTAAAAGTATATGCAATTAGCAAATAATTGATGATTGATTTAAATTGAATTTACCTTCTTATGTGTGATGCATTTCATGTGCCTTAAGAAGTGTGTGCAAAGAAGTAAATCTACTGAGTGGCTGCATCAGGGCTTGTGTTCAGGTTCACACCTCACCTGGGCATTTGTTAAATTGGTATGCTTGAAAAAGGGTTTATTATTAAAAATTCTATATGTAATCTTGTTCCAGACATGCCCTTGGCCAGTAATACATCTTCCCTTGATTCCTCCAATTTTTATTTTTTGGTTGACTGCTTGTGATCTCTGGTCTAGTAATATTTAATTTACTTTTATTGTTTTCCTCCATTCTTACAAGTAAATTATCTGATGCCAGAACATCCACTTAAAGGCTTCGTGTGGTAGAAGAGATGTTGAGAGGACTAATGTATCTAAAATTTTTGCTTTCAAGATTTGTCTTTTAGGAAGGGAGGGGGGAGGTTTTGGTGGAGGGAGGGTGATGGGTTGGATCACATCTATGGTGCATATTTTTATCTATAATAAAAAAAATATTAAAAAAAATAAATAAAATAAATAAAAAAGCCTTTAGACAGGGGAAAAAAAAAAAAAGAATATTATCATAATTAAATTCTGCTCAATCTCTTAAATTTGCTTCAGTCTGCATCCTAAACAGTCACTGCTTTCTCCTGGTTGTACTTAGACAAATGCTTACCTCGCTTCAGGAAAAAAAAAAAAAGTATTTGCTTCCCTGTTACCGTATATTTTATTCATTATCTTCAAAGCCCATTTCATTTTACTATTGACTAATCATTAAAAAAAAAAAAAAAAGAAAATCCCCAAACAAAATGCAGACTCAGCAGGGCTTGAACATTTTCAAACTCATTACACAAAGTATAAGACCCGGAGAGGAGAGAAAGTGCGGCTCTGAGTGGCAGCTGCAGAGCCAGCATCTGGCCTCCGTGATAATCACCTTGTGCGAATCACACTAGAGAAAGAACAGCAGCCCTGAAGAAGGGGAGCCTCAGACACCTCCATCTGTTTTTCAGACTGCGCTGTGTTTATCAGGGTTGCAATTCATGACATCTGGTCATTTTTCTTATACTTTGTGTGTCTTCAAGATGGGAAAAAGAAAAAGAGAGACACCAGGAAATACCATTCCTGGCCAGCAGCTTGAAGACATTTGTGAAGACATTTGTTCTACCTTTAATGTCTTCAAATTGTGTCTATGTGGTGAAGGGCAAGAACTTGAAGGTGAAATGTTTCCAAATAAATGGAGTTTCTCATTACTCCTGTGTGCTGACCTACTGCTACTGTTATTTTTCTAAGACTCTCACAGATACCAGGTTTTAAGAGGTCACATCTGTAAACATATTTACACATCTCATAGCTTTGGAAAATAGATTAAGGTTAAGTCCAAATAATATTCTTGTGAAGATGCCTCCAAAATTGTCCCCTCAGCCTGATATATATCCATAAACTATAGTCAGTAGTTTATGTCAATTTAAACCTCTTTCAGAAGCCACTCATTTTCACGATTTTTAGATCAACGCACAATTGATGGTATAATGTGTTAGAAAGCATGACTATCAGATTTGATTCAATGAAGTCTATTTGTTCAAACTTAGGTTGTGGTAACAAAAGCACAACACAAGGGGCCCTAAAAAACTTTGACAATTATCAAACTACTAGAGAAAACTAATCTGCAGTGAATATGTTAAAATACAGCATTTTTTTTTTTTTTTTTTTTTTTGCATAGAAACATTATGAATTAGGATTTTCTCTGTGTGCTTTTTGAGGCATTTTGCCCTTCAATTTCACCCTAGATTAGTTGGGCGCACAAGAAGAGAATCATTTTGCTTGGACAAATTGCACATACGTGTTTTCATATTGGAACACGGGAATTAGCATTGGTAGCATAACTGCCCCTGATTCAGAAAGAGCAACCAAGAAAATGCCAAGAACCAAGATGTAGACAGATATCAAAATGGAGACCTTACCCTTCCAACAGCAAGGGGTCAGCTAGTGAGAGATTTTCTTTTTCTTTCTTTTCTTTTCTTTTTTTTTTTTTTGCACTTTTTGGCGGGGGGGCTGGGCTTGAACCCACCACCTCTGGCATATGGGGCCGGCGCCCTACTCCTTTGAGCCACAGGTGCCACCTGCTAGTGAGAGATTTTTTTACCTGAAAGGGAAACACTTTCAAACAAGATGCCTTAGCCTTACTGTGGAGCGCTTCATGGAAGAATATTTGCAGATTTATAATCCCAGATTTATGCTTTGATCATTATTATTGATTGATCATTTTAATATACCTATATACTCGAGTATAAGCCGAGTTTTTTCGGCACAAAATTTGTGCTGATTTCGGGGTTTTTTGGCACAAATTCTGTGCCGAAAAATCTCGGCTTATACTCGAGTATATAAGTATTCTGTTTGTGTTAGTTCACTTGCTTTGCTACAGTTACAATGCTGGGGTTTTTTTTTTTCCTTTCTTTTTTTCTGTGTGACTCGTAACAGATTTGTTACTTGTAAAAAGGAGGCCAAATAGGGAACACGACCACATCTTCTATTACTATCTTTGACTTTACAACAAGTTTTATCATTAGCAACAGACCGTCTAAAGAGGTCTAAAGGTGTTCATTAGGAGAAATGTGCTGTGTTCCTCACCCAGCCGATTTATGAGATGCCCTTTTTAGGTTTCCAAACTCTGCCTTGCCAGTTAACCCTCTAGGTCACATCAGTCACTGAAAACGTCTCCATGGCGGGAAGTGCTTTCCTCTTAACCCTGGGCTGGCCTCCTGCGGCCTCTTGCCTGGAATTACGTCTGTTTCCAGTACTTTCCTTTCACTTTCCTCACATCTACCATCCTTCATTTCACTCTAATCTATGCCTGCTTAAAAAGCTAAGTCACTTGGGGTAGCCCGGTTCTGGGGAGGATGATTACGCGCACTCCCCCAGTCTCTCCCAGGGAAAGCAACTCTGCATTCTGTGCGCAACCCAGGCAGCAGCCATCGCAGGCGCCGAAAAGTGTGTGGTCCCACGCGGAAGGGATCAGAGTTTCCAAATTCAAAGTTCCAGAGAACCGGTTGTGAACTCACGTGTTTTTCCTCCCACCCCTGGTATTAGCCAACCTGGACAAAAAGCAGCTGCAAAATCTGAAAGTGCCCACTGAGCGCAGACAGAAAGAGCTCCGTGAGAAACGCTCTCTCTGACCTGAGGAGAAAGAAAAAACTGTGGAAGACGGGAAAACAGAGGAGAAACGACCTGTTTCATTTTTATTCTTTTCACTGCTTCCCGTTGCATCTCCCAAGCAGTGCTGCGTGGTAGGAGGTGGGGGAGCAGCGGCGGGCAGTGGCAGGTGGCTTCCAGGGCAGGTGGCCCTGCAGCTCCCAAAGAGAAGAACTGAGGTCCTGTCCAAAGGGCATGGAGCAAGTACCTACCCACCCCCATCCTCCTGCCACTTGTTCCTGGATGGCACACACTTTTAAGAAGTGTCTAAAAGAGCATGAAGCTGGGTTTCTAGTGAGAGAACAGGAAAGGGAGCTTTAGGGGGGGAAGAAAGTGTAGAGGGGCCCACAGAAAGGAGGGAGATCAACAGAAATCCCATAAGTTGTGTATGAACTCCTGGGATCACCTCCAAAGCTCACAGTCTGGATCTCACCTTATACATCCTCTCCAAGGTTTTGGGAACTGAGCTCAAGTTAGGTGCCACTCATTCCCAGATAGGCCAGTGGGTGACACCATGTAGGGCGGATCTAAACATCCCTGCAAATGCTTTGACAACTGAATTGTCACTGGAATAAAAGTCTGCAGAAAACAAGTTGGAACTCTTGGCCTGACCTTAACCTGGTTAGATTGTCTTGTTAAAAAAAAAAAAAAAAAAAAAAAAAAAATCAAATATCCTTTTTTTATTTTTTTAGATCCTGAGTCTCATAGCATAATATTGAAAATATCCACAATTCAATCCCTAATTACTTAACCTACACAAAACTAGGAAAGTCACAAGGGAAAATGCAATTATAAAATGTCACAGAATTTGTGTTATCCTACAAAGGCCTTAAACACGTGCTCTAAACATGCACCATCCAGTTAACAAACAACAAAACCAAGCCTTACATGCTGCACCTGTTAACTTCATTATTCCCAGTTTGAGATACACTGTCTCTGAAGTACAGATTCAGCATGAAAAAATTCAGCATGAAGCTAATGTACAAACTATGTGCTCAAAAGAATAAGGTTGAGCAACTAAAAGAAATACATTTGTCACAGCCACTCAGGCTTGGTCGTAACTACTTTTGATACAGAGATTTTATATTCATTCAGTCACTGGGACATTGAAAGCTAAAAGAGTCACTTACAGATTTACTAGTTAATGAAAGTAGAATATACAAACTTATATGAAGTCATATAGTTTGTTTAATATGCAGTATGGGTCATAGAAGTTATGATTTCCTGTTGTTTTCTCTGAAAGCAGGGGCTGGCAGCCCAGGGGCCAGTCTGTCTACCCGCACATTTTGTATGCAGTATGAGAGCTAATAATTTTTTTACAGATTTAAATAATCTTTAGAAGGAGGAGAATCAGGAGAAGGAGGCACAAGGGGAAACATGAAGGAGAGGCTGTCAAGAAGACTGTATGCAGCCCACAGCCCTAAGGTATTTGGTATCTGGCCCTTAACAGAAAATATTTGCAAACCCCTTGCCTAAAGAAATAGAAAAACCTTAATGGGAACCATTTCATATATTTCTCTATTTCTTTATAGTATTGTGAATTCATGTCACAAGGGAGCATTTAACATGGTTCTCACCCATAGTGGACTTCAGAGTATGTAAGGTAATAATTGGAAAAATAATTGTCTATCTGCTCCATGAATAGTGACAGAAAGTCAGGTTCTTATTTTACTATTGTGGTAGATAATACTGTCAACCAAATTTTCACCACTCCTCCCTCCTTACACCTGGCCCTTACTCATTGCAGAAGTACAATTCCATGCCCCCAAAATGGTAAACTTTGACATGTGACTTGCTTTGGCCAATAGAATGTGAGCAGGTATGATCTATGACATATTTTATCAGGAGCTGTTGGATGTATTGCCTTTAACTTCTGCCTGTGTTATTACAACAGTGTGCTGTAGTAGCTGGTGACCTTTTCACCTGGGGCCTGGAATAAGAAAACATAGAGAGACAGATCAATCCAACCAACCAAATGAAGCAATGCCCAGCCAGCTGAAGCTGACCTACAGCATTTTTGTAACTTTTTTTTTCGAAGCTACTGTGAAGGGAATTGTGTCTCTGATTAGCTTCTTGACTTGGCTGTTATTGGTATGTACAAAAGCTACTGATTTGTGGATATTGATTTTATACCCTGAGACATTACTATATTTCTTGGTCACTTCCAGGAGTCTTGTGGTTCAGTCTCTGGGGTTCTCTAAGTATAAGATCATATGAAAAGAGTTTGACCTCCTGTGCTCCCATTTGGATGCCCTTTATGTTGTTCTCTTGCCTGATTCAGTTAGCTAGAACTTCCAACACTATGTCGAATAGTAGTGATAGAGGAGATCCTTTTCTGGTTCCAGTTCTAAGTGGAAAAGCTTTCAGTTTTATACCATTCAGTATGATCTTAGCTGTGGGATTCTCATAGATGGCTTCAATCAGCTTAAGAAATGTGCCATCTATGCCATTTTCTTAAGTGTACTTGTTAGAAAAGGATGCCGAATTTTGTCAACTGCCTTTTCCGCATCTATTGAGAAGATCATATGGCCTTTGTTTTTGTTTTATTGATATGATGTATTACATTAATGGATTTGAGTATGTTAAACCAGCCTTGCATCCCTGGAATGAGGCCTACTTGATTGTGATGTATAATTTTTTTAATGTGCAGCTGCAATCTATTAATCTAAGATTTTGTTGAGTAGTTTTGCATCAATATTTCTTAGTAAAATTGGTCTGTAGTTCTCCTTTTCAGTTGGGTACTTTCCTGGTTTTGGTATCAGGGTGATGTTTGCTTCATAGAACATGTTCAGGAATATTCCTTTCTTCTCAGTGTTTTTGAATAGGTTCTATGGTATAGGTACAAACTCATCCTTGAAAGTTACAGAATTCTGGTATGAAGCCATTTGGGGCTTTTTCTTTTTTCTTGGAAAATTTTATATTGTTTCTTCAATCTCAGTGCTTGATATTGGTCTGCGCCTACATCTTCTAGGTTAAGTTTAGGGAGATTCCAGGTATTGGTTCATTTCCTACACATTGGCAAAATTCTTGGCAGAGAGTTTCTTGAGGTAATCAGAGATAATCTCTTGTATTTCAGTGGTATTTGTTGTTATTTCCCCCTTTTTCATGTCTAATTGAGGTTATTTGAGATTTTCCGTTTCTACTTAATCCAGGCAATGGTTTATCAATTTTATTTATCTTTTCAAAGAACCAACTTTTTGTTTCATTGATTTCTCTGAATGATTCTTTTGGTTCAAATGTATTTATTTCTGATTTCCTTTGGCTATTTCTTTTCTCTGCTATGTTTTGGATTGGATTGCTCTTTCTTTTGCATTTCCTTAAGGTGATTCATTAGAGTGTCAATATGCTCTCTTTCTGATTTTTTGGATATAGGCACCTAATGCACTAAATTTTCCTGTTAGGACTGCTTTTGCAGTATCTGACAGGTTTTGGTAACTTGTGGCTTCATTGTGGTTGTGCTTGAGAAATTTAATAATTTTCTCCTTTATTTCTTTCTTAACCCAGCTGTCATTCAGCATAACATTGTTTAATTTCCATACCTTTGTGTAGGGATGAAAATTTTTATTGGATTGAGTTCCACCTTTCTTGCCTTGTGGTCTGAGATGATACAAAGCATAATTTCAATTTTTTAACTTTGTTGAGGTTTTATTTGTGACCTAGGATATCTATTTTGGAGTATGCTCCATGGGCTGCTAAGAAGAATATATATGTACCTTAGCTTTGGGATGGTGTGGTCTGTGTGTTTCTTAAGCCCATTTGTTCTAGGGTTGCATTCAACTCCCTTTTATCCTTATTTAGTTTCTGTTTAGATGATCTGTTCATTTCAATCAGAGGGTTGTTAAAATCCTCAGCTCTTATGCTATTATAGGAGATCATATTGCTCAGACCAATCAAGGTTTGTTTCACAAATCTGGGAGCATTTAAATTGGGCACATAAATACTTAGAATTGAAATTTGCTGGTGGCACCTGTGGCTCAGAGGAGTAGGGCGCCGGGCCCATATGCCAGAGGTGGCAGGTTCAATTCCAGCGCCAGCCAAAAACTGCAAAATTAAAAAGAAATTTTCTTTCATTATATTATTCTCTTGACCAGCATTAAGTGATCATCATTGTCTTTCTTAATTTTAGTTGCTTTTAATACACTTGTCTCTGAAAATAAGATTGTGACTTCTCCTTTCTTCTGATTTCCATTTTCCTTACTGTTTTCCATCTCTTTGCCCTGGGTCTTGATTTGCCCTTCATCATTAGATATGTTTCCTGGAGTCAACATATGGATGGCCTTTGCTTTATTATTCAATTGTCCAGCCTATGCTGCTTCAGTAGGTAATTGAAGCAATTAACATTTATTGAGAGAACTGATCAGGGTAGTGGAGGCAGAATGCTATTTTCTCATGCCTGAGACTTCAATAAAAGCCAGTGAGGAACACAGGAGGGGGCTGTACCCTTGTGTTTCCTTGCAGAGTGCTTTCTGGGTCAGCCTCCCCAGTTACTTCAGTTCAATGCAAATGAACTGAGTAGGTGTTATTCCTTTTGTGTCCAGTCACACCAACACTATGCAATAACTATTTGAGTAGATATGAGTTCAGGAAGGGGGGGAGGAGAATAAAAACATGTCTTAGATGGTGCACACTGTCTCAGCAAGAGGGCTTTGAAATTACTTCAGACCTCTGATATGGGTCTCTGTCATGAGGTCTAGTGTGTGCTTCTTGAAAAAGGAATTATCTTTTAAATGGAGTGCAGCAAGCCACATAAATTATTTCCAATAACTGACCCATTATTAAGGGACAGGTGCACAAAAAGTGAGTAGGTGGGTACAGGTCATTTGAATGTTCTCTGACATCACAAACCCAGTTTCTGTGTGATAGGTAATACGTATGGCTGAACACATATCCTGATACATGAACCAAAAACTTGGAGAAAGATGGACTGGAGGGATTATGAGGACAAAATGAGAAAAAAATGAAGGTCAGAAGAAGAGAACAAAGGACAGGGTCAGAGCAGGAGTCTTTGCTCAAGAAGGGTACTGTGCCTTTAAAGGGAACTTACTAATTATAGGAAATGCAATTTTTGCACTTATCAAATCCAGGGTTAGTGTTTTTTGCAATGTGATACAATAAGGGCAATATTAAATTTACACATAGCACACTTTCTGCCATCTGATTTATCTTAATCTCATTTGTTAATTTCTTTAATAAATATTGTGAAGAAATGTTGGTATTTTTCAAGCATTGTCCTCAGCACCAGTGGTACAGTGGTACATAAATAGACATAGCCATTACTTTGATGGTATTATAGATCTAGTGAGGTAGAGAAGTATTTAAGAAATAATTATACCATGTAGTAAATACTTACAAAAAATATAGGGTTTATTTGGAAAAATAACAGGTATCATAAAAATTTATAATACGACTACTGGATTAAGTTAATGCTTTATGAAAATGTGATGTGACATTAAAATAGAGACTTGAATGATGAGTGGGAAGTAGCCAGGTAAGAAGTAGAGATAAGAGTTGTTAGGAAAAGAGAATTGCCTCTCTTTGTTGTTAGGTAAATCAAAGGTTAGGGTAGTAAGAGTAAGTAATGTACTTATATTTTGAAAGGCCTGTGTACCTGGAAGATAATGGTCCAGAATGTCATATGACTTACCCTCCAAATGACTTCTGACATACAATCAGACATGTAATCTGACATACAATCTCTCTGACATACAATCAGAAGTCATGTGGAGGGTAAAGATAACCAAATGAAAAAGTCTATTCTAATTTCAGTGTTAAGTTGCTAGTAGGTTCTAAGCCACTCTGGTGGCTGAACAAACACTGAAACAAGTTTTTTCTCTATAACACAGTAGAAGCATAAAGAAATCCCAATTTGCAATCCTAGGAGTACGTATGGAAGCACAGATCATCCTAAGCAGATGTTTTAGCATGGAGAAGAGATGAGAGAGGATATCATTAGATATTGTGAGATGGATTTGCATGTTTAAGAGGCATAGAGGGTACATTCCATTATGAGAACCACCAGCATGGGGTAGAGTGATCAGCATGGGTTTGTTGTTGTTGCTATTTATTTATTTATATTAAATCATAGCTGTGTATACTAATGCAATTATGGAGTACAATGTGCTGGTTTCAAATACAATTTGAAATACTTTCATTAAACTGGTTAACATAGCCTTCACCACATTTTCTTAGTTATTGTGTTAAGACATTTATATTCTACACTTAGTAGATTTAACATGTACCCTTGTAAAATACACCATAGGTGTGATCCTACCAATTACCTTCCCTCCACCCATCCTCCTCTTTCCCTATCCTCCCACTCCCCTTTCCCCTTCATCTTGGGCTGTAGTTGGGTTTTAGCTTTCTTTCATAAGGAAGTATGGGTGCTTATAAACTGGTTTCATAGTAGGGCTGAGTACCTTGGATACTTTTTCTTCCATTCTTGAGATACGTTGCAACAAGAATATGTCCCAGCTCCATCCATGTGAACATAAAAGAGGTAAAGTCTTCATCTTTTTTTTTTAAGGCTACATAATATTCCGTGTGCGACCTGCACTGGTGGCAATGCCCTCTAGCTCCCTGCCTGGCTCCTGCGACCTGGGCACAGCAGTACCACACTGACAGTGGCAGCACCACCCTTGAAAGTGGTGGCAGCTCCATGGTTCCTCCCACTGGGGTCAAATTTGGGAGAGACACCTCCCTAATTCTGTGGAGAAGGGAGGGAAACTGACCTGACCTTCAGTGGTTCCAGAGGAGTAGTGTAGCCAAGGCAGAGGCGTGGTCTCTGAGGGAAAGTACCACACTCCTCCACGGTAACCCCTGGCTGGGTACAGATGCAGGTGAAACACTCCCCAGTTTCCAATGATCACTGGAGGGAATCAGGCCTGAATTCCTCCCACCTGAGATCGCACAGTGAGATGGCCGGTCAGGGAGGTATTGTCTCCTCTTTGACTTAGGTGCATATACCTGGTGTGCATTAGTATTAGAGAGCTGGGATGCAGCCCTGCCATGTAACCAGTGACTGGGGGTGATTATGGTCATCTGTGGTTTATCAGCCCCTCTGTCATTACTTACACGCTAGCCAGTTGTCATTATGGCCTAGCAGGAAGTCCCGAGTCAAAGAGCATGTAATAATGCTTCATGAGTACCGTGAAATGGTCTCAAATGGGAACTCCCAGAAACATTGGGAGAAATCTGAGAGTATTTTCAGATTCTGATATTCTGCAATGTGGGTGTACATGGGGTAGGGGAATACTATTTTTCAGTCTTGATTCAAGTCACCTAATTTTTACCAGTGTGCATTGGGGTGGGTGGAAAGATATATAAGATTTATTAATCTATCAGTATTTTTTCTTAACTATAAATTTCTCAGACACTTGTTTCCACTACAAAAATGACTGTCTGAAGTAACACCCTAGAAGATTTAGCTGTGGGTTTCTAAAACTCAGAAAGTTGTTTCATTATACAAGAAGAGAAAGTGATGGTATATAGAACTATCCTTAACAATAATGTGGAAAACTTCTTGCACAAATAAAAAATTTAGCTACTCTTAGTAATAAATTATTTCCAACATGTTTCACTTATCACTAAATACCTAGACTCTTGGAATAGTGTTTTGAGGGAATTATTAAAATAATTTTTAATCCCTATAAAAATTTATAATCTATGATCTAAATGGCAAGAAAGTCATTAGAATGCTAATATTGGGGATTTAGCCAAGATTGACTCAAGTCATTTCCCAAACAATTAAAGAGCAGACTTTAAGAGAAAAAGAGATTATTTTGAGTTTGCATTTGCATTTCTTTATTATTCATATGGCATGTTAAAAACAGAGGAGAAAAAAGGATTTGTAGTTATATGATAAATGCAATATAGTGGTATAACTGCTCTTAACTGTGACATTTGTGCTTCTCTAAGAATATCTCAATAAACACTAGACATTTTATTAGCAGTCAGGTTTTAAATATAAATGTCATCCAAAATTTAGTGTCAGTTAAAGGAATCTAATCTGAAAGATTATATTTACATGATTTATCGTTATAAAACTTATGGTATAATTTTTTAATGTAAAAGTATTAACCTATGTTTGTTGTATGTTTTATAGCTCTTTCTCCAAGGCAAGCTTTTATCCTTGGAATATAAAGGGATGTATACATATACCAATATCTGAAAAGTTATTAGTGTATTTTAAGTAATTTTCAGAGTAAATGGAATCAAATAAAAATCCACCACCTTCATTAGTACTTACTATTAAATCTACTTTTAATTATGAAACCAAATTTGTTTTTACACCATCCATGCTTTTTCTAATCTTTAGGATCTCATACATTAAAATAATTTGTCTAAATTTATTTCTCTACTACTTATCGATTGATTACTTGTTTATATCAAGTTATATTCAAAATTTGAATGGGAAGAAATACCATATACTATGTCAATCATTAGACTTGTAAGTATGGCCCATATAGATTTTGAAAATTCCTAAATGATTTCAATAAAATGTGCTAACTGTGTCTTTAACTTCTGACAAAGTTTCATAGGTTGGATTTTGCATTCAAGGACTCGGGTACTCTTGGTTTTCTGTTCAAGCCATATGTTGTTCTAATTTTCCTGTAGTTTCACTTCACACATAAACTTCTGTGCCCTCAAAGACACCATCTGGCTGCCTTGCACTGCAAGAGTAGCTTGTTCTCACCTTTTGCATACACCAACTCGTGGGGCTAGAGGACCCTTCCAGTTCCATCCTAGCCAACTGCCACCTCTCCACTCCTCTGCCTCTTCCCTGTGCCATTGCTTCTTGTACTTTACATTCCCATTTCTAAAATTCCTCAGGTCACAGAGCAGACACTACCCGTTAAGCCTTTTCTCAAGTTTTGTTTGCACATTCCTATGCACTTTTCCAATTACCAGAGATAAAGGAACTTAATTCCTTTTATTTGTAGTTAGCATATTCTTTATTTTCTTTAATGCTTAATTCAGGAGAAAGTAATTTTCTTTCCTTCTCAGTCTTCTGAGGCTCTATGTTTAGTCTTCTGTATCTTTCATTCTTCCTATCAACATTTTAAATTTTAGCTTGTGAGAAACTAATGAGTCAGAATGACAAAGTGACACTTGGTGTTGACTGCACGTGCAAGAATTCACTGAGTGAACAGGATTTCGGTCAGATAGCCTTGTGGGACACACAGGTGAGTTCTCCTTAGCACTCTCCTTATCTGGGACAAATATATATTCCAGTCTGAGCCTTTTGTAGGGAAAGAGAAGATTTCCCTAATGGGAAGATTTAAATATTATTGATACATTATATTGAGGACTTAGGGACTGAATTAACCTGAGTTATAGGTGATCGTATCAGAAATGCCAACACTCTTTTACTGTCCATTATCATAAGAGTTATTATACAGTAGAAAACACCCAGGTCTGACACAATTTTCTATTATAGCAAAGCCCTGTATCTTTTTGTAGTATGATTCAGAAATTCTAGAACTCGATGGGCTGGGCCAGGCTGACTTAAATTCTTTCAGTTTGAAAAGAACTCAACATAATGAGAGTGTGGATGGCAGACTATGCTTTTTAAAAAAATTAAGTAGTCACTCAATTTATTTTGAGGAAAAAAAGCTGGTTGCTTTCAAGTTAATTAAAAAATATACAGAGGTAAGGAATAAATTATCTTTAACTCAGAAACAATGATAATATTCCTACCTGCTATTGTTCATGTAAGAAGAAGGAGCCTTTCTGCCCTCTTGCTTTCAGAAAGCTTCCACCTTTCATTCCTAAATCACTTTTAAGATACATTCTTTAACTAATTTTCAGAATTCCAAGTTCTGATGGAACCATGGTTTTAAGTGGGTAGGATTATTGCATTCAAAGGGCAGTAACCAACTGTTGATCTCTTTTTCTCCTTCTGCACTTCATGTGACAAGCCAACTTAGCTAAGATCCAACACCAGCAAGGACAGTAGACCAAGGCCCTCCTCTTTATTCTTCTATCACACCCACTTTCAGGTCAGTAAATTTCATACATGTGAGTCATCTACTTTTCTCTTCTTTCCTGGTAAGTAAGACTGAGTACAATGGGTCTATGATCAAATATTAACAACGGGACAAATAGCCTTCCGTGATGCCTACCCTTGAGCCACCTCAAACCTTGATTATATGGTAGACATTTGCCCTGAAGTTTCTAACACTTGGGTAGCTTCTCAATGAACTTTGTTTTTTATTCAACAACTCTTATTTGCAAATGCTTTCCTTAGATCTTTGCTTTGGGGGTGAGATGGGGTTAGGTAGGCTGGTTGCTAAATATGATTAACAAAGTGAAATTAAGGGGCAATTTAATTTGATGCCATAAAGCCATCTTCTAAATTATGAGTACTGGGTGGACTAAGCTATCTCGAAAACATGATTTCCTAGAACATAATGCCAAAAATGACACTGTTGGTAAATAGAAAAATCGTTAACATTATCAAATACTCCTAAAGCGTGATCAATTTTAGTGGTAATAACCAACCTAGAGTATTAATTTTAGTTTGTTTTAAACCTAAATAAGTTAAACATCATGAGTTCCTGAAGTTTGAGACTGATTTCCTATAATTTATTTATATAAACTTAAACCTCAAGCACTGAAATACCTTTCTGTCATCAAACAATGCTTGACTTATATTTGGAACACTGCTCTTTCTAAAGAAAGAATATGGATTAATGTATCATACAGGATTCTTTAATATGAGTTGATAAAATATCTGGTACATGTCCATTGTTCATGTATTTTCACATTACATTTTTTTCTATCTGTTAAATTTGTATTTTTATATGCCACAGAATATTTTTTATGTACATTACAATTTTGTTAACTTTATGGACAAACATAATATAATTTATTCCTAAAGCCAGATACTATGCACTAACACAGAGAACACCTGAGGAGTTGATGCTTGATAAATAGATTTTTAAAGGTAAAAAATAAAGAAAAACTAACTTCAAACACTGTCAGCAATATGGAAGATATTCCGCAGATATTCCGCAGACTTCCACAGTTTTAAGTTTGAATGTAATGAGATTGTCACAACCAAAACAAAGCAAATATAAAGCTTCCACACTAGAACAAAATTTCAGGTGACAGCTGTTGCTGGTTTGAGTTAGCTTATCTTGATCACATGGTGCCTTATGATTTGCATTAGGTTAGAATTCCATGTGTATACTTGGCTGGCATAACATATGCTCACCAGGTTGCATGGTATATATTTTACATTTTTTGTTTGAATCTTACAATAATGCTGTCAGTAAGGAAACAAAAGAGAATGGAAAATATCCATCGTGGCTCACTGTCTTACATCTGTGGGAATAATAAATGACAACATCAAAACTGCTAATATTGCTTGAGCACTTCCCATATAGAAAGAGATCTAAATCCATTTGCTCTTTTAACCTTATCACAGTTCTGTAAATTTAGGTACTTTATCTCACATGAAAATCCTAAGGCTTGAGTCTCTGAGAGGTTATAGGGTCCCTCCAGGGCCACTCACGTAGTAAGCACTGGAGCCTGAATTGTGATCCACGTTTTTGTCTCCAAAACCTTCGCACTTAACCACAACACCCTTCCGACTCCCCACCTCTTCTATTCTGTTGTCATAAAATGTTTTTATAATAATCAGAATCCATGCAAGTCAGAAGTCTTATTGCCTCAATTTTTAGCCACATTTCTTTCTCCTGACCTCCCAAGGGAAGAACTGAGTTCCAAAAGTTGTAAAAATGCTAGCTTTCAACACCTGAAGAAATATTTACATTTCTCCCAAATGTATTTAAATTTACTCATAATGAACATATTAAAATACCCTAACTATATCTCTGGTCAAATTGATCCTTAATTTGACCTTCTTTTCAGTGACCTAATAGTAGTAGAGGATTTTAATGCCACAATGCTCAATTGTTTCTGATTTTTTCTCAAAATCTATAACAAAAGAATGAGTACTGATTGCCCTTAACTTCATCTCTTTTTAAATCACAGCTTTTTCATTTTACACATGTGAAGCTTTACCACATGAGGCCTTTTCCTGAATTTAGCATCAATACCTGTTTGCAAATTGTATGAAGTTTCAATCCGTCCAACTCCTTTGCAGAATATATGTCTCAGTATTATGATATGATATTTTGACAGATTTATTACGTTCTATGATTTTCTCAATGCATCATAATCTAATTCCAACTTTTTTTTTTTAGTTCTGAATTACTTTTAAAAGGCACTTTTAGAAGAAAAAAAAAGAGAGAGATAAACCTTACAAGTATTTGCTATTATTAAATTACATACTCATATAAGGTTATCTCTATAAAACGTAAATGTTGACATTAAAACACAATGCAAAATTAATTTATTATGACTTTGAATATTTAAAGTTTATGGTTTTGAATCTCAATTCGTGGCTCATGATGACATATCATTGCAAACTTAGAAGATACCTGGTGTTTGTTAGTTTGTCCTTTCTAAAAGGAAAATGTGTCATTTATATTAAATATCAAAATAAACTTGATTTCTTGAAAATCTTTTAGAAGTAAGTTATAGTTATTTGCTAAAGATTGCTAAAGTCATATCCATGCCATTTGATATTTATAGTGACCTTATCTGCCTTTTTCTTTCAATTGTAATCTGGGGGTTAATTTGGTTTTATAAGGTATTTTGATGTATTAATTACAGTAAAAATAAATTTAAAAACTCATATTTGTAAGGCATTGTAATTAAAAGTTATAGAGAAATATATACTATAAATCACTTGAGGATATATCATGAAAAAAATTGAAGAGACATGTCTATTAGGATGGCCAAATAAAAAAATACTAAGAATACCAGTACACTAATTAGCATAGAAAGCACTTGGAACTCCCATACATTGCTAATAGGAGTACAAAATGGTCCAGCCATTTGGAAAATAATTTCTTGTAAAGTTAAACATCCACTTACTTCATTGTTACTAGACAGAGAGGGTCCAGCCGCCTGTCACTGTCAGCCAATATGCAACAGGGTTTTGGGTCCACCAAGCTTTGTCAGAAGACCAGCAAGTCTGGAGAACAGAGAGAGTAGCCTTCCAATTCTGTTCTGCCTCATTTAAATTTTAAGAACTTTTATAATGAAATACAAGGAAACCAACCTAGAAAATTTTAACTTTATCTGATAAGAAGTAATATCAAAGTAGTCTTTGTTCCAGCAATGCAAATTGTTTAAACAATAGCAGGGTGATTTTCACTTTAACAAAATATCTAAGAGAATTATCAGAAAAAAACATTATGTTGTTACTGGAGGAAGAGGTAACTGGCTCTCTGTCATTACCAATATGCAGAGATGGGGATAATTCTGCCAAACTTTGTCAGAAGGCCAGCGAGTCTGGAGAATAGTTCTTCCATTTCCAAAATCACAGCTTTATATATGAAAATTCAAAGTAAAAACCACATTAACCCTTATTTTAAATAATAATCGGCATGACCAGTGACTTATTACGACATTTCTAATTCAAAAGTAAATCTCCTAAATCAATCCACCTAAACTGCTCAAGATAGGCATCTTTAGGGTGGGAACTTAGTGCATAAAATAGTAAGAATGGGAGATCAAGGTCACTTAGGACCTAGACCAGCTGTGTCATGCTGGCCCTGGTGTCCTGACTCCACCTTATTTTTACTGTGAGTTCTCAAAATCATCAAAAGTAATCTTTACTATACCAATATCACAATACCTATTGCCTGTGTGTGACTATTTTCTCAGAGTCTCCCGAGAAAAATATCCTTACAACCACTTTTCTGGCTTCATCACAATCCAGTATTTACCCACCTTTGGGTATTTAGAGTAATGAAAACTTACTTCTACATGAAAACCTATATATGAATGTTACAGAAGCATGATTCATAATCCCCAAAAACCTCTAAACCCAAATGACCTCCAATAGATGAATGGAAGAGAGAAGATAAGGCATTTCTGAATAAATGCTGTGATAGTACAAGAATATATTGTCTTCACTTTACAAAATGTACGAAATATACATTGTGAGGTACTTGAAGTTTTGGAATAAGTTGAGGTAAAGACATGATAGAACTATGAAACTAGTATTCATAATCACTCTACATCTTCAAAATTTCTGCTGCATTCCATAGAGGTGCCCTGCTTTGTGGAGAATAGAGGAAGTGTGCTTAGGTCTTTAGCAATTCCTCTGTGAGTATCCCAATATGGACATTGGATGAGTCATGCTGATATGAAAGAAAGGTCCCAATTTTCCTCCAGATTAATGGTACAAGACAGTATTAAGGGAATAAATGATGGAGACGGGGCTTTCTGATGATCAATGTGAGCAGAGTAGCTCAGAGAATATTGAATGGGGTCACAAATTATTCATCATCCATCAAAGACATCGGTAAGGGTTAATTATATCGCATGACAACCGTCAGAAATTATATTTAAATTTTTTAATATCAAAGGAGGTTTGAGAACAAAAGGTGTTTGGAGTGATTTCCAGGAAAATAGGAAGTAGCTAGATTACAAGCAAAGTGTGGCCAGGCCTAACATAGCCACACAGAACCCCTTTCCCCCTTTCTTCCTGTCCAACCTCCAGAAGTTCACACCAAAAGACCCTAACCCTAACCCCCACCACCACAGCCCCATATAAAAGTGGTCTCTAATTGCCCCCTGTGTGCAGACACCGTCTTGCACTGCCCAGGCAGGTTACCCTCTCCTTTCCATAAACCTGGCCTGAACAGCTCCTGTCTGGGCACCCACGCTCACACCTTTCGTATAGTGCCGAAACCCAGGACTAACGACTGGAGCTGGCTGCTGGCCTCCCTAGACCCAACTCCATTGACCTGTCTGTCTGCTGGGGAGATTTCAGACCTACCTGTCTGTCTGGTAGGATTTCATCCCTACCGCTATGCAAATCTGACTAAGGTCTCTAAACAGCTTCAAACAGAACCCCCCTTGACTTTCTGTTTATCTCGCTCCCTGCCCTTAGATCCTCACTTCCCCTCATTTTTTCTTAGTTCACTTGAGCCTAATTAGAGGCTCAGCTCTGTGCTCTGTTTTGGGGGCCAGGACCTCAATTCATTTTGTTTTTTACTTCAAGCCCTGAGCTGGACCTTCTTTTAATGTTTTCAGGTGCCAAGGACTTTGAGTTCTCTGAGAAAAAATAGGGATGCTTGACCTTTCTCAGTTTTTCTTCATTTTTTGCTCCCTTAGGAAATAAGGGACAGCTTTCCTACCATGTAGATGAAGGAGACCTGAGACACAGGACTGGCCCCTCCACCCTCGCAACAGAAGCACCCCGAGGATGTCTCCTTCAGCCTCTTCTAAACAAATTAGAAAGTGGGATCTTTAAGTTCAACATCTTAACTTTAATAATTTCCTCCAAAACAACAAAGGTAGATGGACCAAAATCCTCTATCTTCAGGCCTTTTTCTCGCTCTGCTCTTACCCCTCCCTATACAGATCATCCCTCCCACACCTGCCTCCTTCTCTCTTCCCTAGTCTTCCTACCTATCTTCCCTCCTCCAGGAATTTCTCCAGCTTCTACCACCCCCCCCAATCCTCCCCAGATCTCCACTCTTCCCCACCCCACTGATCCTGGGACTTCTTGTGATTTCTTCCCCGTACCCAACAGCTGCACACCCGCCCATGTGAACAGGGCTGCAAGTGCAAGACAGAACCAGGAAGCTGCAGACTCAGCTGCTCTGGCCTCAAGCCATGTACCCTTCCTAGGCCAAAGCCCACGCAAACACCAGGCACGCAGGCCAGGCAAGAGCGGGTGAGCTCAAACACCTGGCAGCTGCCTTGTCCCCCTTGCCCTTTTCACAGACTGCTCTCCGCCCCACCGCTGGCTTCCACCCTACCAGCCAGCTTCCCCATCAGCCTCTCCTCCTTGCTATACTCCCTGCTCCTCACATACTAACTGTCCTCAGATACTTCAGAGGTCAAAACTCATAATAAATCTCTCAAAGCCAGAATAAAAATCCAGCCCTTTTTTTTCTGTCTAAAACCTTTTCAACTCTTTACTAATTTAATTTTAATGCCAGAGAGGAACAAAGTACTTCATCTCCCAACTGGCCCCATCTCTCCCTTGGCTCCAATCTTCACATAAACTCCAAAACTTAAAAGAAGCCTTAGGCCCCACCAATGGAGTTTTTAGACCTGGACTTCATGATGTTTTAATAGAGGTGGAGAGAGGTGTAGGGATCACAGTGAAACCTGCCTTTTCCCCTTTGGTTGGTTTGCTGAAAGATCAACTCACATTTATGGCAGATTAACAAGAGAAAGGTTTATTTCCAAATCCTATGTGCATGGGGGGAGCCATAAGAATGATTTCCCAAAGTGTCAGTGATGGTCAGTGACTTTGACTTTTAAAGATGCCTTTTAGAAGGGAGGTGGAAGAGTGAAAATTATACATGCAGCATGTGGTGGCTAAGGGGGATGTGTGTAGATGGGTGGAAACAGTTTGAATTGTGGATAAACCTGAGAGACAGGTCTCCTGCTTCAAATGACCTTAGGGCCAGGTCTATTAGTGTGCAATAAGGAAGTCAGCAGCCTTTTCTGATTTTAAATCAGGTTACTCAGGTTTTGTAGAGGAGAGGCTAGTGCTTTCTGATCATAAATGGCCTTTTAATACAAAATATTTTTTATTCTAAGGAATCATATTTTGGGGTGAACTTTTTTAGCTCCTTCATAGGATAGAGAAAAAGAAAATGGGACTGACAGCAGCCCTGAAAGCAGAAAAGATTTTCAACAGTGGCTGCCATTGTAAAACTCCTCCAGAGACAGTTACTCAAAAAGCCCAGGGGTTCAAAAAAAAAAAAAAAAAAAAAAAACGTTTTAAATTTGGCTACCCCCCCCCCCCCCCGCGTTTTTTTTTTTTTTTATTTGTTGGGCGCCTGTTGGGG
>CAUYPK010015770.1:0-17302 GCA_963574355.1 Loris lydekkerianus | reverse complement strand
TAAAAAAAAAAAAAAAAAAGAAAATGTACTAATGGACTCCTAGAGCATAGGAGTCTATCCATTTCCACCTATAAGGCATTAAGCAAGTTATCTTTATAAATCTTAATTTCTTCATCTGCAAACTACCCTACAATGCTGTTATCAGGTTTAAATGAGATATTTCAAGTACAGTGTTTAGCTCAATACATGCTCAAACATCAGTGGCTTTTATTTTATCATTACCAACAATCCTAAATTATGCCATCCTTTAGATGGCTATCAGTTAACTTTTCAAAATAAAAAAATATATCATTCCCTTCTTTATAACCTTCAATGGCTCCTTTCTGCCTATAAAGTAATGTCAAAAACTCCTTATCACAGCATTTAAAACTCACCAAGATGCACTCCAACTAGTCTTTGAAACCTCACATTTTCCCATGAGCCTTATTCTTCACATATCTCTGGCTCTATCATCCTAGCCTACATACATATATACTTAAATTTCCCTCATCTTAAAAAATTCCTCCCTTGCTCCCTTCCTAAAACATAAACTCTAATTCACACTTTTCATTTCTTACCAAACTTTAAGAGTAGGTTACATTCTCTAGCAATATTTATTTAATTTCTAGTCATTTCTAAACTCACAATAATCTGCCTTCTGCTCACATAACTCTTTTGTAACTTTTTTCATTCTGGAAGATTCAGAGCTTTACTTATCTCTGTACTTCTAGTACCTAGTTTAGTATCTGGCAAACAGTAAACAAACTTCTAGTAAAGATTTTTAGAACAGCATGAATGATTTTTATGACCTAGAAACTTGGTGGAAGCTCCTCCCTTGAATTGGAATATTATACTTACTGAAAATCATTCTTCTAACATTAGCTAAAATTTCACTTTCTCTTTAAGAGATCTCCTGGATATTCTCAGTTAGCATTAACCCCTTCTATCCCTCCAATTCTACTGCAACCAATTTTCACTTTCCTTTACCTGATAGCTAATTAGCATTGTGTGACGTGGTCTGGTATGAAGTAAGATTGCTTAGATTTGAATCCTGACTTTGTCACTCACTGGTGATGTCTCTGAATTTCAGTTTTTCCACATGCAAAATGGGACTATTAATATTACCTAACCCAGATGGTCCTTGTAAAGATGAAATGAGATAACCTGGGTTCCTGGAACACAATAAGCACTAGAAAATGTTAGCTCTTCTTGTAACATTTCTTCTGACTCTTTCCCTAGAATATAAATAAGAGGGTTGGGGTAGGGGTTTGTTTTTGTTTGTTTTTTTTTTTGAGACAGAGCCTCAAGCTGTCACCCTGGGTAGAGTTCCGTGGCATCACAGCTCACAGCAACCTCCAACTCCTGGGCTCAAGCGATTCTCCTGCCTCCACCTCCCAAGTAGCTGGGACTACAGGCGCCCACCACAACACCTAGCTATTTTTTGGTTGCGACCATCATTGTTGTTTGGTGGGCCTGGGCTGGATTTGAACCTGCCAGCTCAGGTGTATGTGGCTGGCACCCTAGCTGCTTGAGCCGCAGGAGCCAAGCCTGATTTGTTTTTTATTTTTTTTTTAAAGAGTCCAGATCTCACTCTGTTGCTCAGGCTAGAGTACAGTGGCACAAGCATAGCTCACTATAATCTCCAACTCCTAGGCTCAAGAGATCCTCCAACCTCAGCCTCTTGAGTAGCTAGATCTGGTATGTGTCCCCATGCCAACTAATTTTTTTATTTGTTTTTGTAGAGACAGAGTCTCACTATGTTACCTTGGCCAGTCTTGAATTCCTGGCCTCAAGTGATCTTCCTGGCACTTACTATGCAGGCATTGTTCTAAGTGCTTTACATTGTATTAAGTCATTTAATCCTCACAATAATCCAGTGAAGTAGTACCCAATCATACTTTATTATCCCAATCATATTAGTAAAAAAACAGTCACAGGCTGGGCACCTGTAGCTCAGCAACTAGGGCGCCAGCCACATACACCAGAGCGGGTGGGTTCAAATCCAGCCCGGGCCTGTCAAACAACAATGACAACTACAACCAAAAAATAGCCGGGCATTGTGGACGCCCGTAGTCCGAGCTACTTGTAAGGGTGAGGCAAGAGAATCACTTAAGCCCAAGAGTTTGGGGTTGCTGTGAGCTGTGAAGCCACGGCACTACCCAGAGCGACAGCCTAAGACTCTGTCTCAAAAAAAAAAAAAAAAAAAAAAAACTGAGACACAAAGAGATTAAGTAACTTTTAATCATAGAGCTAGTAAGTGGAGAGTTAGGAATCAAACCTAGGCAGTGGGTTGCAAAGTCTGTGCTCTTAATCACAAGGTTACATTATCTTTCCATACAGTTATAAAAAGGATATAATATAAACAAAATACAATCTCTTCCCTTGAGGAGCAATATGCTACTCAAAAATCTTTTATAGCAGCTTGCAGCTTCTGATTAAAGTCCAAATTCCATAGCATGTTATTGAAAGGTCTGAATTATCTGACCCAAACTTATCTTGCCTTATCTCCTATTATATCCACCTGCATTCTCTAAGTTTTAATTATATAACCTGCCATTCCTAACATGTTCCAAATTCTCCCACTTCCATATTGTTGCTAGAATGAGTCTCTGTCTGGAATCCATTTCTTAAAGTTCTACCAATCCAGCTCATGCAGCTCATGGTGGCGCCTGTAGCTCAAAGGGGTAGGGCGCCGGCCCCATATGCTGGAGGTGGCAGGTTCAAACCCAACCTCGGCCAAAAAATGCAAACAAACAAACAAACAAAAAAAAAAAAAGCAGCTCAAAAACTTCTCCAAATAATGACAATAACAATAATAGCACCAATTATTTATATAGCATTGAGTGTGCCAGGCACAGCCACATATGAAATCATTTGATGTTTTTTTTTAATCTAATACTTTTATTTTTTAATTTCAGGTTAACTTGAGGGTACAAAGAATTAGGTTACAATGTTGGCATTTGTTAGGTAAAGTCTCTCTTGTAGTTGTGTTCCACCCTGGGGAGGTGTGCCATATACCTACGTTGATTGTGCCCATTAAGAGGGAGCACACTAATCTCCCTCCCTCCTTTCCCACCCTCCCTCCCAACTTGAATTGAGTTTTTCTCTTATGTGAGCAAGTATTAAGTCATCTACTGGCTTCATATTAGTATTGAGTACATTGGATACTTGCTTTTCCATTCGTTTGATACTTTACTAAGAAAAAGGTGTTTCAATTCCATCCAGGTTAATACAAAAGATGTAAGGTCTTCATCTTTCTTATAACTGAATAGTATTCCATGGTATATATAAACCACGGCTTGTTAATCTATTCCTGGGTTGATGGGCATATAGGTTGTTTCCACATCTTGGCAATTGTATATTGAGCTGCGATAAACAATCTAGTGCAAATGTCTTTATGATAAATTTTTTTTGTTGTTCTTCTGGTTAGATGCCTACTACTGGGATTGAAGGATCAAATAGGAGGTCTATTTTGAGTTCTTTCTCTTTTTTTATTTTTTTAATGTCTTTTTGTTGTTTTTGTTGTTGTTGCAGTTTGGCCGGGACTGAGTTTGAACTCGCCACCCTTGGTATATGGGGCTGGCACCCTATTCACTGAGCCACAGGCACTACCCTCTCCATACTTCTTTCTAAAGAGGCTGTATTATTTCACAGTCCCACCAACAGTGTAAAAGTATTCCCTTCTTTCCACATCCACATCTGCTCTAGTAGCTTTGGGACTTTGTGATGTGGGCTATTCTCACTTGGATTAGGTGATATCTCAGGGTGGGTTCTTTTTGTTTGTTTGTTTTTTCTTAGAGACAAGTTTCACTTTGTCGCCCTTGATAGAGTGCCATGGCATCACAGCAACCTCTGGCTCTTGGGCTTAAGTGATTTCTTTTGCCTCAGCCTCCCAAATAGCTGGGACTACAGGCACCCACCACAACACCTGGCTATTTTTTTGTTGCAGTTTGGCCAGGGCCAGGTTTGAACCCACCACCCTCGGTATATGAGGCCGGTGCCCTACTCAGTGAGCCATAGGCACCGCCCTCTCGGGGTGGTTTTGATTTGCCTTTCTATGATTAGGGATGATGAGCATTTTTTCATATGTTTGTTAGCCCTTCATCTGTCTTCAGAGACAGTTTTGTTCATGTCTCTTGCCCAGTGATAGGTCGGGTTGTTTGTTCTTTTTTTTTTTTGGCTGGGGCTGGGTTTGAACCCACCACCTCCAGCATATGGTGCCGGCGCCCTACCCCTTTGAGCCACAGGCGCCACCCTTGTTTGTTCTTTATTGTTGATTAATTTGAGTTCTCTGTAGATTCCAGTTTTCAACCTTTTGTCAGATTTATAACATGCAAATATCTTTTCCCATTCTGAAGCTTGTCTATTTGCTTTAATTATTGTGTCCTTAGTTGTGCAGAAGCTTTTCAGCTCTTCAGTCCCAAAGTCATTTATTCTTAAAATAGCTTTCATAACCTCTAATTCAGAGATTCAAATATTTCTCTGATCTTTCGAATCACAGTTAATATTTCTCTTCCTTAAACACTCATATAAGTCTATTTTAACTTCTACACTTATCAGGCCGTACTTTCTTTTTTTGTGTGTGTGAGATGGAGTCTCACTATGTCGCTCTCAGAGTGCCATGGCATCACAGCTCACAGCAACCTCCAACTCTTGGGCTTAAGCAATTCTCTTGCCTCAGCCTCCCAAGTAGCTGGGACTACAGGTGTTCACCACAATGCCCGGCTATTTTTTTGTTGTAGTTGTTACTGTTGTTTGGCAGGCCCAGGCTGGGTTCAGCCAGCCCTACTGTATGTGGCCAGCACCCTAGCTGCTGAGCTACAGGCACCAAGCCGAGTCCTACTTTCTATATCAAGTTTTATCTACATCTCCCCCTTCCACTTAAACTATAAGGTTCTTGAAGGCAGGAATCCTGTGTGTCAATGAGAATGGCTGCTTGTTCATCAAATTCTTTCCGTTTTCCTCATGAAGTAGACTACATTTCCCAATGTTCATTATAGATGGTTAAGACCGTAACGCTAAATTCTGGCCAGTGGTATATGTGCAAAAGTAACATATGTCATTTCAAGGCCTGTCTCACAAAACCTCAACACTATCCTCCATTATTTCTCCCTTCACCTGCCAGCAGATACAGAAGATCCAGTGGAAGAACTGAAGGCTCTGTCCTAGTTGAAAAAGAGTTCCCCTTCCACCTCCATCTAAGTTGCACTAGACTAGAACATGAATAAGAAACAAGCCTTTCAGCCAGTAATGTTTCAGATTGTTTCCCTGTACTAAATATACTATGCAGTTTTATGTTTCTCTATACACTCAAAACATTATTCATTGGTAAAGCTCAGTAAATATTTACTGAATTTAATTAAAAGTTAAAATTATTATTCTAAAGCACAATGTTTCCTAAGCCCTGCTATTAGCCAGAAGTTTCCAAAATGCAAAATGAGCAAGACTATCCGTTGAAAGATAAGAAGAAAATTAGAACTTTTACTTTTTTTTTTTTTTTTTTTGAGACAGAGTCTCACTTTGTCACCCTCAGTAGAGTGAGGTGGCATCATAGTTCATAGCAACCTCAAACTCTTGGGCTCAAGCTGTTCTCTTGCCTCAGCCTCCTGAGCAGATGGGACTACTGGCACCTGCCACAATGCCCAGCTATTTTTAGAGGCAGGGTCTTGCTCTTGCTCAGGATGATCTCGAACCTGTGAGCTTAGGCAATCCACCCGCCTCAGCCTCCCAGAGTGTCATGATTACAGACATGAGCCACCATGTCTGGCCCTTTTACTTTTTATATAAAAAACAGAAATTGAGTTTTACTAATATTTAATTATGGGTTAATAGTAGCATAGGGGATATGCTCAAAAATGTTTTCCCAAGAGGAAAGTGTGACAGGCAGAATAATCCTTCCCACCCCCCTGGAGATGTCCATCCCTGAATCCCTGGAACCTGTAAATATGTTATGTTCTATGGCAAGGGAAATAAATTAAAGTGGCTAGTCAGCTAACTTTAAGAGAGGTCAGACATGGTGGCTCACACCTCTAATCCTAGCACTTTCAGAGTTCAAAGAGGGAGGATTACTTGAGCCCAGGAGTTTGAGGCTGCAGTGAGCTATGATGACATCACCACTACACTCTAGTCTGGGTAACAACACAATAGCTCACAAAAAGGTGTGTGTGTGGGGGGGTTATCCTCAATTACAAGGTGGGTCCAATGTAATCACAAGGATCCTCATAGATAGGAAACAGAGGAGTCAATATCAGAGTGATGCAGTGTAACAAAGACTCCACTAGTCACTGTTGGTTGTGAAGATGGAAGGGGGCTATGAGCCAAGGAATGGGAGCAGCCACAGGCAGCTAAAAAAAAGATAAGGAAATGGATTCTTCCTTGGAACCTTTCAGAGAGGAATGCAGCAGCCCTGCTGACACCTTTATTTTAGCCCAGTGACGCACATGTCAGACTTCTGACCAACAGAGCTATAAAATAATAAATTTATGTTGTCTTAAACTACTAAATTTGTGGTCATTTTTTACAGCAGCTATAGAAAACTAATAATAGGTAGGTAATCAAAAAAAATATAGGGGGTAACTATTCTGTGTTATAATGTTCACAGATCGAAGACAGACTTTAGACTTTGACTCTTTCTAAACCAGCATGAGGAAAATAACATTAACATGTTCCTTGGGGGCATTCACACTCAGTCAGTCAAATAATTATCAAGCCCACAGTTCTGAATAAAGCTCAGAGTAAAACATTAAAGCTTAAATGTTGTCCCTCCTCAGAATATACCTAAATAGAGAAGTGGGCTGAGTACAGTGGCTCACACCTGTAATCCTAGCACTCTTGGAGGTTAAGGCAGGCGAATTGCTAGAGCTCAGGTGTTCAAGATAGCCTAAGCAAGAGCAAGACCCCATCTATACCAAAAATAGAAAAACTAGCCAGGTGTTGTGGTGGGCGCCTATAGTCCCAGCTATTAGGGTAGCTAAGACAAGAAGAACACTTGAGCCCAGGAGTTTGAAGTTGCTGTGAGCTATGATGCCACAGCACTCTAACCTGGGGCAACAGAGTGACACACTGTTTCCCAAAAAGTAAATAAAAAGAGAAGGAAAGAGAGAGGTGTAACAGCAGTCTAAACACATTTTATAAACCAAGCACCATGGCAAGTGTTTGTAATCTCAGCTACTTGGGAATCTGAGGCAGGAGGATCACTTGAGCCCAAGAGCTCAAGACGAGTATAAGCAAGATAGTGAGACCCCAATCTCAAAAAATATAAAGTCTCAATTTGTTGCCCTTGGTAGAGTGCTGTGACATCATAGCTCATGGCAACCTCAAACTCTTGGGCTCAAGAGATCTTCTTGCCTCAGTCTCCCAAGTAGCTTGGACTTCAGGTGCTGCCACATGCCTGGCTATTTATAGAGACAGGGTCTCACTCTTGCTCAGTCTGGTTTCCAGCTTCTGAGCTCAGGCAATCCACCTGCCTTGGCCTCCCAGAGGGCTAGGATTATAGGCATGAGCCACCGTGCCAGGCCCTCCATCTCAAGAACTAATAATTTTTTTTTTTTTTAAAGCACATCTAGCTCTCTTATTCTGATTTAAAAAACACTGACACTACCGTTAGACATGGACCTCCTTAAAACTGAATAATGGCAGCTATTGGAAAGTTCTGTGTCAACTGTGTCAAAGCTGTCAGAATTAATATTTACTGCTCACCCACAGTATTCCTGGAAACTGTGCTAGATGTTTTATATGTATTATTTGAGGTGAATTTATCTCCATTTTATCATCTAGGAAAATGAGGTTCAGAGCAGTAAAGTGACTTGACAAAGGTTGGATAAGGTACTAGAATCTGGATGTTTGGCTCCAAAGCCTATGATCTGCCCTGTGACAATGGGTAAGGAAGAAAAAAGGCCAATGGCTTGAAAACAACTTCATTTCTTTCTTTCTTTCTTTCTTTTTTTTTTGTTTTTTTTTGAGACAATCTCACTTTGTCCCCCTCAGTAGAGTGCTGTGCCATCATAGCTTACAGCAACCTCAAACTCTTGGGCTCAAGCAATTCTCTTACTTCAGTCTCTGGAGTAACTGGAATTACAGGCATTCACCACAACGCCTATTTTTAGAGACAGGGGTCCTGCTGTTGCTCAGGCTGGTCTCAAACTCCTGAGCTCAGGCATATACCTATCTTAGCCTCCCAGAGTGCTAGGATTACAGGCATTAGCCATGTGCCCGGCAACTTTATTTCTGATTAATAAAAAGAACTGCCTATCTATGAACTAATAAAAATCCCCCTGGTTTGCTTTATAAGCTTTTCTGCTGCTTTTGAGCAATAAGCAGTGTCTGTATCATAGGAGTTCCTCTAACCAATACGGTCTTTCCAGAAAAATATCTGACTCTAAAGGTTATGGTAATACCAATTAAAAGTCTTGAAATAAATCTATAACACAGTATTAAAATGTGGGCATAATTTTGATACTAACATAAATTCTAAAAAACCTACATTGGGCCTGGCTTAGTGGCTCATGTCTATAATCTCCGTACTCTGGGACGCCAAGGCAGGAGGATCACTTGAGGCCAGGAGTTTAAGATCAGCTTGGAAAATACAGCAAAACCTCATCTCTACAAAAAATAAAAATTACAAGAAAAAAAAATTAGCCAAAGGTGATGAAACATACCTATAGTCCCAGCTACTTAGAAGCAGAGGAAGGAGGACTGCTTGAGTCCAGGAGTTCAAGGCTACAATGAGCTATGATCGCACCACTTCACTCCAGCCTGGGCAACTAATGAGATCCTGTCTCTAAAAAAAAAAAATTAAATTAAATTAAAAGGCCTATTACATTGGGCCAGCCACAATGGCTCATGCCTGTAAACCCAGCACTCTGGGAGGCCGAGGCCACTAGATCTCCTAAGTTCAGGAGTTCCAGACCAGCCTGAGCAAGAGCAAGACACCATATTTTCTACTACAAATAGAAAAACTAGCCAGGTATGGTGGCAGGCTCCTGTAGTCCCAGCTATTCAGGAGGCTGAGGCAAGAGGATCAGAGTATAAGGCCAAGAGTATGAGGTTGCTGTGAGCTACAAAACCATAGCATTCTACCCAGGGCAAAAGAGAAAAACGCTGTCTCAAAATTTAAAAAAATCAATAAACAAAAGGCCTACATCTAAAACTCTGAAAACACCTCTAAGAAAATAACCACTTTTAAAAGAAGAAGAAATTTGAAACAACTTTAATGTCTAACTCTAACAGAATATGTAAATAAAATTTTGATATATTACTGTACATTTGTTAAGAACGTTGCAACTGGCTCGGCACCTGTAGCTCAACAGTGAGGGCACCGGCCACATACACTGGGGCCAGCAGGTTCTTATCCAGCCAGGCCTGCTAAACAACGACAACTATAACAGAAAACTACCCAGGGCTTGGTGCCCATAGCACAGTGGTTACGGCACCAGCCACATGCACCAAGGCTAGTGGATTCGAACCCGGCCCGGACCAGCTAAACAATAATGACAACTGCAAAAAAACAGAAACAAACAAACAAACAAACAAAAAAACCCAGCCAGGCATTATGGCAGTCCCAGCTACTTGGGAGGCTAAGGCAAGAGAATCACGCCCAAAACTTGGAAGTTGCTGTGAGCTGAAACACCATAGCATTCTACCAAGTGTGACATAGTGAGACTCTGTCTCAAAAAAAAAAAAAAAATTAGCCAGGCATTATGGCAGGCGCCTGTAGTTCCAGCTACTTGGGAGATGGAGGCAAAAGAATTGCTAAAGCCCAAGAGTTTGAGGTTGCTGTGAGCTGTGACAGCACAGCACTCTAGTGAGGGCAACATAGTGAGACTGTCTCAAAAAAAACAAACAAGCAAACAAACATTGAAACTTACTTAGATTGGTTTACTATTCTTTAAAAAAGTAAGTTTTTCCACAAGTTTTGATGTTTTTATCTGATTTCCTTCCATATTTTTGTTAGAAAGGGACCTGTGCCATACTCTATCAGACCCCACTAAGTTTTAACATGTGGCACAAAATGAACTACTTTGCATTTTATTCCCAAATGAAGCAAAGATACCCTCATTTTCTAAGGCCAGAAAAGATTACCAGTAACAACAAGAACAAAAACGATGATGAAGAAGAGAGGGTAATAGCACAGATCACAAGTCCCAAAAGAACTATGAATATAGACCCATAAAAAAGCAGTAGTATCTTTTGGTAAGGCTTAATGCAGTTCAAACATGTTTTAGAGGTATTACATCCTAGAAAACTGGTTGTGCTGGATCCTAGATATGAGAACCCATAAGGAAAACTCAGCTGAACAGATGTTACCCACCATAGCTCACATCAGGTGACACTAAACAGAGCTGGCTCAGTCTGGCATTCTCTTTTCTGTCTACAGTTTTTACAGTCCAATTTTAAGATAGCCTAATAAACACTATTCAGTAATCAGATCATGTTGATAGCACAAGACATAATAACAAAGGACCAACCAAGTTCATGGTCTAATTCTACTTTTTTTTTCTTTAGTGAAGCAATACAAAGATCTAAAAATTTAAAAATTAGGTCTGCTTGCTTATAAATATTAAAGCAATTTAATAAATATAAAAACATTCTAGATTTCTGGGAGGAAAATAAGTATCCTCTATCTTGAATAATAACTGAAATTAATCTGAGACTAAGGATGAATTCATTCTGTAAGTAACAAAAAATTTTAAACTACATTGCTCAAAACTGCCATTCAAACAGCAAAATACTAAGTCTCCAAAGGTATAACTATTAATGTATATACATACTATGACTTTAAATATTGCCAAAATGTTTTTGTTTTTAATTCAGAAGTTCAAACGAGGAACTCCACAAACCCAAATATCTAAATTCTTTCCCAAATCCCTGACAAAGCTTAGTCTTTCTTCCAAAATTTATCCTTTATTTTAATGTTACTTAGAAGTGCACATTAAAATAAAATATAAATACAGATTCCAATTTACGTGAACATACTTCTGAAACAATACACTCACAATGATTTATTTGTTCTCTCTCCCAAAGGGAATGAAATGTATAGAGAAGAAAATGTCAATCTAACAATCATGTATTAAACAATAGCTATGTGCAAGGTTTGTGCTCTCCAAAGATAAACGTAAGACGTAAAAAAAATTTTAAGCACAGTGACAGGCATGTGAGGGGTGGTTATAGAAATAAACATGACGAAAGTTCTTCAAAGAGTTCATAGACAGGCAATGATGATGATGTATAACATCTGTTGAGCACTTAAGGATGTGTCACTTTTTTAAATACCTCATTTAATCCCTATAAAAATATATGCAATTTTTTTTTTTTTTTTTTTTGAGACAGAGCCTCAAGCTGCCACCCTGTGGCATCACAGCTCACAGCAACCTCCAACTCCCAGGCTCAAGCGATTCTCCTGCCTCCGCCTCCCAAGTAGCTGGGACTACAGGTGCCTGCCACAACACCTAGCTATTTTTTTTTTTTTTTTTTGGTTGCAGCCATCACTGTTGTTTGGTGGGCCTGGACTGGATCCGAACCCGCCAGCTCAGGTATATGTGGCTGGCGCCTTAGCTGCTTGAGCCACAGGTGCCGAGCCTGTAATATTATTTTTTAAAGATCCCTTGGGGGAAAAAATATATAGATATATATGAATCTGGCCCCCTTCCTATCTTTCTAATGCTCCCTCTGTCACCATGTGATACACCCATATCCCTTTCACCTTCAACCTTGATTGGAACCTCCCTGAAGTCCTCACCAGAAGCAAATATGGTACCATGCTTCTAGTTTAAAAAGTCTGCAGAATTGTAAGCCAAATAAGCCTCTTTTCTTTATAATTACCCAGCCTCAGGTATTTCCTTGATAGCAACACAAAACAAACATACTTCCCTAACTTTTGTCATACTAGATGTTCACTAATATGAGACATTTCTGGTACAATTTTTTCTCCAAAAATAAACCTCATTTCTTGTTGGGGTAGGTGGTGAGAGTTAAATGATTAGCTGTAAGAAATGGGAATGGTGACTTCCAGGCTCAGTTACTCCAAAAAAACTTTCAATAGTATTCCTATTTTTAGCCCAAACCTCATACCCACCTTCATTTCCAGAACTTTTTTTTTTTTTTTTTTTTTTTTTTTTGAGATAGAGTATCACCCTGCTGCCCAGGCTAAAGTGCTGTGGAATCAGTCTAGCTCAGCCTAGCTCCCAAGTTCAAGGAATTCTCCTGCTTCAGCAGCCTCCCAAGTAACTGGAACTTACAGCACCTGCCACAATGCCTGGCTAATTTTTCTATTTTTAGCAGAGACAAGGTCTTGCTCTTCCTCAGGCTGGTCATAAACTCCTAACCTCAAGAGATTGTCTTGCCTAGGCCTTCCAGAGTGCTAGAATTAGGTGTGAGCCACCATCCTGGACCCAGTTCTTGAGCGTTTTTTTGTTTATTTGCTTGTTTTTTTGAAACAGAGTCTCACTATGTCACTCTCGGTAAAGTGCCATGGTGTGACAGCTCACAGCAACATTCTCTTGCCTCAGCCTCCCAAGTAACTGAGACTACAGGCGGCCGCCACAACACCCAGCTATTTTCCTTTTTTTGTAGTTTTCATTGTTGTTTGGCAAGCCCAGGCCGGGTTTGAACCCACCAGCCCCAGTGTATGTGGCTGGCGCCCTAGCCGCTGAGCTACAGAAGCTGAGCCAGTTCTTGAGCTTTTTAAAGTTTCTGTGATGCAAACCAGTTTGCTTGTAATTGGTATCAGCTTCTAGAAATACTACTCTATGGGCACTGCAAATACAATGGTGAACAAGGTAAAAGTTCCACTCTTAAGAAGTTTACCAATGTGGAGGCTTTAAGCAGTAAGTCAACAAATATTTTCAGAAGTGATAGGAGCTATAAAGATAAAGCAGAGCAAGGAATCAACAGTGATATAAACGGTTATTTTGGACAGGCTAATAAAAAGGTTTCTTTGAGGAGTGGCTATCTCAGCAGAAGCATGTCTTATAATTCTGGGATAAAGACATTCTAGGAAAAGGGAAAAGTAAGTACAAAGACCTGAAAAAGAGGGAAGGGGAAGCTTGATCTTGATGTGTCTGAGAAATAAGAAGACTAATTAGGATAATTAGAATGGTGATCTATCAAAAATTAAGTCACAGCAAGTAGGCCAAAAGCTTTAAGGCCTGGTAGGTCAAAGCATAGAGTTTGGATTTTATTTGAAAGGTGACAAAATTCTGTATTAGAAAATTCAGCAGAGAAATGAAATGATGCAATTTACCTTTTAAAAAATCATTCTGGGGGTGGTGCCTGTGGCTCAGTGAGTAGGGGACCGGCCCCATGTACCAAGGGTGGCGGGTTCAAACCCGGCCCCAGCCAAACAGCAACAAAAAATAGCCGGGCCTTCTGGCAGGCACCTGTAGTCCCAGCTACTTGGGAGGCTGTGGCAAGAGAATCGCATAAGCCCAGGAGTTGGATAAAGTAAGACTCTGTCTCTACAAAAAAAAAAAAAAAAAAAATCAGTCTGGGCTCAATGCCTGTGGCTCAAGCAGCTAAGGCGCCAGCCACATACTCCTGAGCCAGCAGGTTTGAATCCAGCCTGAGCCCGCCAAACAGCAATGACAGTTGCAACGCAAAAAAATAGCCAGGCGTTGTGGCGGGCACCTGTAGTCCCAGCTACTTGGGAGGTGGAAGCAAGAGAATCGCTTGAGCTCAGGAGTTGGAGGTTGCTGTGAGCTATGATTTCACGTACTCTACCCAGGGTGACAGCTTGAGGCTCTGTCTCAAAGAAAAAAAAAAATCATTCTGGTGACAGCGCTTGTAGTTCAGTAGGTAGGGCACCAGTCACATGCACCAAGGCTTACGGATTCAAACCCCACCTGGGTCAGCTAAAACAACAATGACAACTGCAACAAAAAAAATAGCTGGGCATTGTGGCAGGAGCCTGTAGTCCCAGCTACTTGGGAGGCTGAAGCAAGGCTAAGTCCAGGAGTTAGAGGTTGCTGTGAGCTATAACACCACAGCACTCTACTGAGGGCAACATAATGAGACCCTGTTGCAAAAAAAAAGAAAAGAAAGAAAAGAAAAAAATAATCATTCTAGTTATTGTGAAGCAAAGGGGGAAACCAGGAGATCAATTAGGAGGGTTGGGCTAGAGTAGTAAGACAGGAAGATGATAAGGAATAGTCTGAACTATATGATGGTTTGAAATAGGGTGTAAGAGAAAGATATTAAGGATGACTTGTAGGTTTCTAGCCTGAGTAATTACTTTATAAATTACTCAGTTTCAGGTATTCTGACCAACAGAAATGGACTAAGAGCTGGTGGCTCATGCCTATAATCCTAGGACTCTGGGAGGTCAAGGCAGGTGGATTGCCTGAGCTCATGAGTTTGAGACCAGCCTGAGCCAGAATGAGACCTCTTCTCTAAAAATAGCTGGGTGTTGTGACAGGTGCCTTTAGTCCCAGCTACTTGGGAAGGTGAAGCAAGCGAATCACTTGAGCCCAAGAACGTGAGGTTGCTGTGAGGTATGATGCCACTGCATTCAATACCAAAGCGACTGAGTGAGACTCTGTCTCAAAAAAATAAATAAATAAATAAAAATAAAATAAAATTAGAGGTGTGCGTGTATCAGTAAAAATGAAAAAAGAACAAATAAATAGGGGAAATACTTCACTTCATGTTAAAATGAAGAGCGTTGAATTATAGCAGATATGAAGGGTGCCAAGAAAATATATATGCATTTTAGGAAAGGAAAAAATGGTCAGGCACAGTGGCTCACACATGTGATCCTAGCACTCATGATGCTAGGCAAGAGGCTCCTTTGAGCTTAGGAATTAAAGACCACCCTGAGTAAAAATGAGACCCAGTCTCTCCTAAAAATAGAAAAATTAGCCAGGCATTATGACCAGTGCCTGTAATCCCAGCTATTTGGGAGGCTGAAGCAGTGGGATCACTTGAACCCAGGAGTGTGAGCTTGCTCTCAGCTGTGCTGACACCATGGCACTCTACCCTGAGTAAGACTCTGTCTCAAAAAGGAAAAAAAAAAAAGGAAAAAATTGTATTAAATTTGTAATACTCAAATCACATTTGATTTCTGCAATTGTAAGAGGTGCTCAATGTGACTTGTATTGATCTCTTCTTATTGGTATATATTGAGTATTACAATTTTAGTGCAGTTTTTTCCTTTCTTAAAATATGTATACATTTTTGACAGGCTCTGTATATAAGGAAAGTTACAGATATAAGTCTTTAAAAACTTAGAATCAGGCCTAGCTTCTAATTAGGAGGAACAGAAAGAATAATTAAAGATAACTGGAATTTTTCAGGATGCGTAACTTGAAAAATGTCTATCTCAACAAATTACACTGGGCAGATATTCTGCCATGTCCTCATAGCATTAGCTGATGCTAGTCTGTTTACTACATATACAATTTGCTTCCTCAGAAGACCACCAGGGAGACAACGGGCCTCCATTCTCTTGTATTCAATCATATTACTTAGCACAGGAATGAACTAAAGTTCCAAGAAAATATTTGGCAAATTGAAGGCATATTCTTCATTTTAACAAAATGGCAATCATATTGTTACAAATGAATTTTGAAGGGGAGCTAAAACAATCCTGGACAAAAATTAGTACATCAGAATGTAGCCTAAAAAAAAAGTAAGCATGAGAATGTGAATGAGGAATCGAAAGAAATATTAAATTTCTCATGGTATGAAGAACAACAAAGAGGTATAAGAACAAACCCTGGTATAGGTTCTCAGGCCATTAGGAAGTAGAAGTGAGCAGGGCATGGAATTTGGTTACAGATCTTGAGCACAAGACTTCCTGGCATAAACAACCTTATTCACAAAAGATCCAAACAATCACTTCCTACACTCAACAAAGTACTTTATTGTTCCTTTTTTAACTGATAACTTAGAGCAACTGATGATAAAACAACCAATCTTAACTGTACTCGTGTATTTAAAAAAATACATACACATGAACAAAATTTACACACTTGTTGCCTTTATGACTTACCACGCCCACTCTTTTCCTTCCAAATAGAAATCTTGGGGAAAGGGGGACATCAGTGGGCTCCTGCCAACTGGGTATAATGTAAGGGTAGAGGGCACATCTCCCAGGTGAAAGACTCAACTATGACGGAGACTATACCTTACAAACACAATGTAGCCTAATCATATGTACCTTTATGTTAATCCAAAATAAATAAATTTTCCAAAAAAGAAAAGAAATCTACCCGGGCATAGTGGCTCATGCCTATAATCCTAGCACTCCGGGAGGCCAAGGCGGGTGGATGGCTTGAGCTCACAAGTTCAAGACCAGCCTAAGCAAAATCCAGACCCCACGTGTACTAAAAATAGAGAAAAAACCTGAGGTAAAAGGATCACTTGAGCCCAAGGGTTGGAGGTTGCTGTGAGCTAGGATGCCATAGGACTCTACCCAGGGCGACAGCTTGAGACTCTGTCTCAAAAAAAAAAAAAAAGAAAAGAAAGGAAAAGAAAAAGAAAAAGAAATCATAAGAGGGAGGGAGATAAAAGTAGGGAGGTTAGGGTCAAGAAACAGAAAACTGCAACAAAAGTTCAGCTCACTTGCCAGGAAGGCTATGTTAACCAGTGTGATGAAAATGTGTCAAACGGTCTATGAAACCAGCGTATGGTGCCCCATGATCGCATTAATGTATACAGCTATGAAAAAGTTCAGCTCACTTTTTTTTTTTTTTATTAAATCATAGCTGTATACATTAATGCGATCATGGGGCACCATACACTGGTTTCATAGACCGTTTGACACATTTTCATCACACTGGTTAACATAGCCTTCCTGGCATTTTCCTAATTATTGTGCTAAGACATTTACATTCCACACTTACTATGTTTCACATATACCCTTGTAAGATGCACTGTAGGTGTAATCCCACCAATCACCCTCCCTCTGCCCACCTCCCCCCTCCCTTCCCGCCCCCCTATTCTTAGGTTGTAACTGGGTGATAGCTTTCATGTGAAAGCCATAAATTAGTTTCATAGTAGGGCTGAGTACATTGGATATTTTTTCTTCCATTCTTGGGATACTTTACTAAGAAGAATACGTTCCAGCTCCATCCATGTAAACATGAAAGAGGTAAAGTCTCCATCTTTCATTAAGGCTGCATAATATTCCATGGTGTACATATACCACAGTTTATTAATCCATTCGTGGATCGATGGGCATTTGGGTTTTTTCCATGACTTAGCAATTGTGAATAGGGCTGCAATGAATATTCTGGTACAAATATCTTTGTTACGATGTGATTTTTGGTCTTCTGGGTAGATGCCCAGTAGAGGAATTACAGGATTGAATGGCAGATCTATTTTTAGA